>LIEC01000008.1:34568-48909 GCA_001925005.1 Drosera capensis
TAAATGAGCTTAAAACCCCCAACAAAAAAAAAGGGAGTGAGAAATAGAAAGGGCATATTATTGAGATGTTCGGGCTGCTACCACGCGAGAAAACCTTGAGCTAACAACCAAGCGAGGGTGGACCGGTACAACCGGGGTCACACGGGTGCAGAGGAAAGGCATTTCACAGGAAAAAAGGCGAAGGGAAGTTCAAGAGAAGAATTCAACGTTCAAAGGCTTAAGAAGTCTAAAATCACATATGAAGAGTCGAGACTTGCGCAATATACTTGTACATATAAACCCTTTGGCCTACATTTCGATTTCAACTTCATCCCATTATTTTTGCATTGTGTTATTATTTTGAGTTGTTCCGAATTGTTTATAATATTTTCATACTTAAAAATTTTTATGTGATTAGAAATTATAAAATGAAAAAAATATATGTAATGGAGAATTAGAAATAAAAAAAATTAATTTATATAAATGAAATGAATATTGTAAAAATATTGCCGGCGGTTTTTGAAAGAAATTGAGATGGTGGTGGCGGAATAAATTGAGATGGTTTTCATCGCTAATTCCACGAGTTGTACTACTATAGATTACTTTCATGTATCTTTATATTTAGAAATAGCATTCACTAGGGAATTGGGGAAAAGTAGATGCAACCATTATAGAAAATTGCTTACAGCAATTGATACTTTCAATATACTGGATTCTTTTTTTCAACGGTGATTAATGTTGGATTTTCATCTAGAAATTACTTTTTTCTGTTAATAAATTTATGTATATCGACAAACGGATTGCTATCCTTCGCTAAACAATGTGTGGAGTCCGAACATTTTCGTCGATGGAAGAAACTAACAGAAGTATTATATTTCTCTAATTAGCAATAAACCATGGTCCTTAAACCTACTTGGCTTTTTTCGCTTATTAATGGCAGCTGGCAAACACTAGCTGCCTAGCCAAGGCCCAGAAGCAATTCAAAATTTGCGAACTTCTTTTAGTTCCTATTTGCCAACTTGATCACCAACTTGCTAAATAATTCCAACTCAAATTCATGAACTTGTTGGAACAAATTGGACTATAAATAAATAGCGTGGATCATTCAACTCCAGCAACAACTTGCTTGAGATGATTCATCCACACTCTTACTTTTTCCGTATAAAAATTATCGTAATATTTTGATCTGACAGTGTGATGATACAAAATTTGATACGTATGTAACGGCGATCAAACGTATATTTTTGTAAATTTATCGTGAAATATTAACGATTGTATAAATTACATACTTCAACTTAATAAATGTTACGGGACTATCAGACATGATTTGATATGAAAATGAGACATATATCCATATGTATAAAATAAAACAAAAAAAATATATTGTAATTATTATGAGACGGAGGATATAATAAGTGAAGAAGGTTCGTTGGAACAATGACATCATAAAACGTTTTTTAGCAATATATTAAAATAAATAATTTAATTAACCATGAAAACCTCAATAAATTTGATGTTAAAAATCAATAAAATAGAATTGAGAAAAAAACAATGATAATTTCAGAAGATATCAATTTTTTAACCTTATTTTCAAATAAGTATCATAAATTATTTTTAATTCTCACGGAATTTCACCTTAACCATCTCTCCTTTTTTGCCGTCCTGACCTTACCCATTTTCGAACCACATTGGTCATTGTTGGTGAATATGGGGCGGAAAGTTGTAATATCCATCAATTTCTTAAAAAAAATATCTTCGTAAGATACTTTTTTGGATATCTTTGAGATGATTTGGTGAGCATGAAAATCTCGTAAATATCTTAACCACATCCGTAAATATCTCATCAATTCGCCTATATAAACTGATCACAAACTACATTAATATCACATCGAATCTGAGCATCCTGGTCGAGAGTAGAAACACAGAAAAAGGATAAGTTCTTCTTCATTGTCTTTTTTCCAATAGATTAGCTTGAACCCCTGTCGACCATGACCACCATTTTCGGGTCGGATTCCAACCATTCCCATCAAAAGTATCATAAATTATTTTTAATTCTCACGCAATATCACCTTAACCCTCTCTCCTTTTTTTGCCGTCCTCACCTTACCCATTTTCGAACCACATTGGTCATTGTTGGTAAATATGGGGAGGAAAGTTGTAATGTCCATCAATTTCTTAAAAAAATATCTTCGTAAGATACTTTTTGGATATCTTTGAGATGATTTGGTTAGCGTGAAAATCTCGTAAATATCTTAACCACATCCGTATATATCTCATCAATTCGCCTGTATAAACTGATAACAAACTACATTAATTTCACATCGAATCTGAGCATCCTGGTCGAGAGTAAAGATAGAGAAAAAGGATAAGTTCTTCTTCATTGTCTTTTTTCCCATAGATTAGCTTGAACCCCTGTCGACCATGACCCCCATTTTCGGGTGGGATTCCAACCATTCCCATCAATCGATGACTCGAGCCAGCCACCCTCGATGCCGAGACTACACCCTGACGCCGCCCACACCTGCGTCGCCGATGCCAAGGCGGAATACCCCAAAGCCGTCTCTCGTTGGAGTAACCCGTGCAATCGACGACCATCTTCGTCCCTCACCGGCTCTTGGCCGGCTTCTTCAGCGATGTCCTAACCTCCATCGACTTTCCCCAAAGTCAGCGAACGTTACAAAAATATCTGACCCCATGATTTATGAGGAATTACTTCCAGTTAACCTCGAGGATAATTAAATATGACGTTACATGAATTATGAATTCCATGATAGTTACTTGTTATACATGGGTTAATATGATTAATTTCATGTTACATGTCTGAAATACTGAATTACGAACAGCATGGTAGTCATTGTCCTGCAGAGACCATAAAGTTTGTTTAATTGTTCCTAGTATGATCATACTAGGTGACATATAAAATTATGTGATAACTCCTCCCATGTCATCAACCTATAAAAGTTACGAAAATCAATCCGACTTGACATGAAATGCATGAAATGCCTTAAAAGCTTTAATAAAGGCTAAAGATAACGAAACAAGGAATAAACTGATTAACTTGAATTATTATTCTGTACATATATATATATTCCTGTTTGGCATATGATTGCTCGGTGATGTTTGCATTACTTTTTGTTTATGCATGGGAAACACATGATATAATAAGTATTCCGGACCCTTGAAATTGATATGTATCCTGTGTTACTCGGCATTCGAGCTCATGGTTAAGTGTTTGTTTCAGATAATAAAGGATCGTGGGAGGGGTTGTTATATAATGATGATGATTAGATTCGGCTTTCTGTAATATTTCACTTATATTTCCGAATATTTGATTTTCATGTAATTAAATATGCATAAGTTGGACAGTTTTTGTTAGTTTCCTATGTTTCTTATACTAAAACCCCCTTGTAATCTTGTCGCCTTACTTCGAATGAACTTTAGAGCGGCGGTAACGCCACGTGTCTGGCCGGTATTGGACAAAAAAATCTTAGGACGCTGCAGGATGGTATTAGAGCATGTGTTTAAGAAAGAAACATGGGATAATAACAAGGAAATAATCCAAGTTAAGGGTTATGGGTGGGAATCTGACCATGTACGTGTTAAGAAAGGAATGGGTGATTTGGTTCATATGTTTCTTGGAATGATCTTATGTGACACTCGTACATTGTAATTTAGTGATTATGGTGATTGACTTAAGTATAATGTTTCACAGGTCAGGAAAACGAAAGTCTAGCAAAAAACCGTTAAAACTAGTGTGGCGAAGGATTCCGCATTTTCTACCATGGGATGACTTATATCGGTAAAGGTTATAAGGGCTTTGAAGAAGAGTTATAATCCATTAAGACATCCGATATACCAAACAACGACAATTTTACATACCTTGTCACGTTATGGGAGATTCTCAACGTTGAAGATTAAGTATGACAACCTGTTCGTGGATGAAGAATCGAATAAGAAGGAATATTGCATGAATGAGAAATGGAAGATCAATGCAAGGAAGTTATGTCAAGGGATTTGGAGCTATGAGTTAAACCCATAGTGGGGACATCCTAACTATGAGGAAAATTACACCATATACCTACAAGAAGAGAAGCCTGCTAGGAGACTAATATAAAGGATTGTTCTAGTATTATGAATTTAGAGTTGTAACAAAACTAGTTTTGACGTCTACTTTCATATACTATTCTGGATTATGTAATAAGTGGCTGAGTCAATCTCTTTTATTGACATATTCTCAATGATTCTTAATACTTGTGCTTGAAAGATCATGACATGAGATGACGTAATGGATGTTCTATTCTTTGATATTTAACTCGAACATTTTAAGTTATGATCTCATGGAACTGACTTTAGAGTTTCTCGATTTAGAATATAGTGGTTACATAAGAAGCCGTATAATTGGTTACCTCAATGGAAAAGAGTAGACCCCCGATATTTGAGAAAGGTTTTAGACGAGTGGGCGGATGAGGATTGGTGGCCTATGCACTATTTCCTATAGATTATGTAGTGATAAGTAAAAGTTGTTCCATTTCTTGAACTTGGATTGCTTGAGTGATAACTAGTTTTTGACATGTTCCATCCTTGATCCTGATATGGTAATTATTCCTAAGCCTTACATGAATTAAAGAAAAATAATATATATGAAAATGAAAATTCAAACCTGAAATGGATGATCCTAAATCTAAAAGGAAGTGTGCTTGACATTGATTAAAAAAATGTTATTTCTGTCACGCGAACATGCCCCGAAAGGCCTTGGATGTGGTCCAAAATCAGAATGCTCTACTTTTGGAGGACAGAGAAGAAGTTGAACAACAAGGCTCACTCGCTGGGTTAATAGGGATAGAAAATGTGCCAGACAAAGCACAACCTGCATTGGATAATCCACCTGCTGCGGGTAATGCACCTCTAGTGAACACTCCTTTGGTAAACACTATCCAAGCCCTGGTAGAGGAGCTAGCAAAAAGGGCTCAAAGGGAAACTGAAGATCAGTAAACGGATGGTGACAAGTAGCTCCATCGTCTAAATTCCTATCGTCCCAAGCGTTTCAGTGTTGAAGATGACCCGGAAAACCTTGAAGACTGGCTTAGAAGTTTCGAGAAGTTACTCGATGGAATTCAGTACCCTAATAACTTAAGGATCACCTTTGCTTCGTATTATCTCAAAGGCGAAGTTGATGCCTAGTGGAGCATTGCTGAGGAAAGGACCGTAGAGGAAGGATTTGGATGGGTGGACTTCAAGGTTATAATTAGAGGAAGGTTCTATCCTGAGTCCCTACAAGCTGAGAAGAGGAACGAGTTCCTCAACTTGAAACAAGGAACCATGACTGTGTCAGAGTATGCTTTGAAAGTCATGAATCTATTGCGATTCCAACCAATATTTTATGCATAAGATGTAGAAAAGCAGAGACAATTTCTTGGCTGTTTGAACTACAGACTACGTATAAGCCTGGCTCCTCAAACCTTTGCGACGTATCAGAAGATGTACGACTGAGTAGTGAAAGGGATGATAATCAGAGACAAGGCTTTAAGAAGAGAAAAGCTGGGTGGAACATGCAAGCTGGTGGATCGAACTCAGAGGTTGCTAGTAACGTCTCAAGCCAAAGAGAGAGACAACACCTTCAAAACAAAGTAGCGATACTCAAAGATTCTCTAAGGCACCTCGTAGCCAGCAATCGACACAAGGAATGAGTCTAAGCATTGGAAGTGATAGCCAGGGCAAGTCAACAACCAATGTAAAGTGTCATGGTTGTGGAAAGCAAGCCTCAAGCCTTAATCTATACAAGGCACAGGACTACAAAGAGAGAGTATCGAAAAGAATCCACTTATGCATTCTCACTTTCAAACCATAGCGGTCAAAGTCTCTCTCTCTCTCATCAAGAAAACTTTTCAGTATTCATCAAGAATCAGTTTTCTCAGGAACATCATGATGAAGGCGATGACTGGTGCTTTATGATGTGTTCCTTTTGACAATCTATTGAGAGTGGTTGGTGGATCCTAGAGGATCATATGGTGATAGATTTTTTGAAATTTGGTTGTGTGCAAAGATTGTTGAGTGATCCTAAAAACTTAATCTATTAAAGTGTAATCCGAGGTGATCAAGTGGATTCCCTTCTGGGTTAGTACATTACTAATAAGAGGAAGAGTGGATCAAGTTTAACCAGTTAGTTAATCCTAATTTGAGTTAGAACCATTATAAATTATGTGTTCTTTGTATCTGTATTTGTCTTTACCAATACAATCATAGTTAACTCACTAATCTGATCAAATCAAGACTCTATGGACAAGAATCATTATTAATCACTACTTGATCATTGATGTGATAGATTAGATTGTACATGTGTTTATTATCTGTTTTAACAGCAGGGTTGGACAAAGGTTCTTGTTCCTTATTTTTAGTTTAGTAATTTGGTTGGATTCTTTGTATTGGTTAATAATTGAGATTAAACATCACCTACTCAATTTCATAGTCAGACTCGTTGATATTTATCAGAATTATCTGTCTGATTTGATTCACATAGATTATTATTTTCCATCGAGTATTTGTCTTTAGTCAAAGAAATTTTTAGAATACTCTATTCATATCCCTCTAGTCTATTCTTGCTACAATCATGAAGTTACACTTTGTATTACGATCATAGAGTTTCAGCCATTCATCCCTTGTTATTTGCTTCAAAAAAGGGACCTCAGCATCCAACAAAGAGAGGAGCTCAGAGGAGATTGGGTTCGCCCTCTCCTTGTTATTATTAGAGTATTAAACTCCGAGTTCTTTCTGCGCATCATCCAGTTCAATCTGCTTTTTCTCACTTGAAAGACAGCTCAGAATAGTTGCTTCTATGCATAGCTTTAAGCCTATATTTCAAGACTTTTAGTTTTCTAAATGGAACATGCATAGATGCCCCCTTGATACTGATTATTCTAAGTTTCACCATCTAAATCAGCAAAAGTTCCATGTTTGATCCAGAGATTTAAAATCTGAAAGCTTTGAGGATTTTGATGAAAAAAAGACAATCATAGGGGAATGACCAGAGGTACCTGGCTTAAGGAAGACCGTTTTAGATGTAATGAACTTTTCCATCCATAAGTCATTGCATAACACTCTATCAAGCTTTATTCGCATCCATTTAGATTCGTCTTGATTATTACACCAAGTATGATAGCAACCAAAGCTTTGCAGATCCATAAGGCCACCAGCAAGCATACAGTGTGAAAGGTCTTGGCCAGGTTCAATGGAGACACCTTCTTAGCCAATTTTTTCATCATGTTTCAAGAAAGTATTAAAATCACCCATGACAAGCCATGATAGGTGTAGTGATTGGCTTTTGTTTATCAAATCAATCCAGAGGTTAGTAGGTTGAGCAGATGTATTCCAAGTATAAACAATAGAGATCATTATATGCAAAGAACCATCAGCACTCATAGCTTCCACGTGTAACACCTGGTCAGAACCTTCGATATATGTGACACACCATTTACTTTGATCCCAACAGCACCAGATACGTCCATTCTTAACAAAATTATAGCTGTTTATCACTCCCCAATTGCGAAAGCATGCACTGAAGACTTGCTTGGATTTATTTATTTTTACTCTAGACTCAAGAACAACCAAGAGGCTGAGTTTGTTTTGAAAAATAAACTGCCTAAGGGCAAGCTACTTAGCTATTTATGTATATGTTGAATGTATATTGAATAATATTAAAAAATTGATTTATCATAGCAGTTGTGAAAAGAGTTAGTAGGTGTACTATAACTGATTTGATGTTATTTTTTTAAAAAAAAAGGTAAGTATATTCCGATACAAAATGTGCTTAACAAAACACTATACAAGCTTTTTAGATGATTGTATGCACCTACATATGCACTAAATCAAACTAAAAGCAGACATAGTATGACAGAACAAACTGCCTAAATAAAAATCATTACATGTAACCTATACTGAGAGTCATAAACACTGGCTAACATACGTCACATACGAAACAAAGTAAGGGATGAGATATGAACATAAGATCCCTGGCTCGTTACAAACCACATCGAACATAATACATAAACGAGGGTGTGACCCATCATCAACAAGCTCCAACAAAATTATAATGATTACAAATGAAGACATAGGACACATCATCAAAACAAGTTCCGAAGTCCAATAGCATGTAGCCTGCATAGTCCAGTTCTCGAGGTAAGCTATAACGACAGATGGTGTTGTGTTCATAATTCCTGAAATAATAAACATCATAGGTCATACACTCCCACGGGAGCATTAGAAAAACCAACATCGGACATGCTCCATGCTTGCTGAATTCTTCTACTCTTAATGTTATCCTTGAAATCTCTAAGCAGACAAGATTCATCTTGTATGGCTTTGTGAACGTAGTTCATCAAGACATGAACTGATGGTCTTGAATTTCTGAAGATTATGTTATTCCTCTCTTTCCAAATAACATAGATCATGACAGCATAACTCAGTCTCCCTATCACTTTGTACAGAGCTTTGCCTCTAAATTTCCCAGCAAAGAAAACAAAGTTCTGAATGCAGGATCTTCTCGGGAAAGCAACTTCACACTTCTGAGCCCAATTCCTAACAAACGGTAGAAGAAAGGTGCATCTAAAAAATAGGTGGTCATGAGTCTCAGGTTGATTCTTGCAATACACACATACACCTTGCTGAATTCTTCCCATCCTAAATAATATGTCCATAGTGCTAAGCCTCTTTCTTATAACTAACCAAGAGATGAAAGTATGTCGAGGTACGTGCCACTTACCCCATACAAGGTTATGCCACACCACCGTCGTGCCCTTTCGCCTAATTGCCTCCTATGCCGAAAAAGATGAGAAGAGTCCATTTGGACAGGGCTCCCAACAACATACATCCACCCCTCCATGAACTACAGGCCAAACAACCCCATCAAAGAAGGCATGAGAAACATAAGCAGGATCCCATGTAGAACCATGAATACTAAAGAACTTGAAGTGTGACCTTCGTGGAGTCGGTTTATGGATGGTGACCAACATCGCCGAATGGTCAGACACCCCTTGATTTAGGAATCTAGCCTTAGAATAAGTGAATGTAACCATCCACTGAGCATTGCATACAACCCTGTCAATCTTTTTTGTACAAGCTGTAACACCAAAGGAATTGTTAGACCATGTGAGTCTAGCTTTGGTATAACGTAAGTCTTCAAGTCCTGCATCCAATAAACAATGGTACATATCACAAACGAAGGTAGCCACTTATCAGTGCCACCTATTCTATTGAAGAGGTCCAAAATAGCATTGAAGTCCCCTAGAACCATCCAAGGCTCCTGAGATAAGCCAACACTATGAGAAACAAGCTTTTCCCATAAGGTTCTTCTCTTTACGAAAGTATGTTCTTCGTAAACAAAGGAGACAAAATAGGATTGTTATGGCTCTCCAAAGACAACCCTTAGATGAACAACCTGAGATAACATTGCAATTACAATACAACTGACAACATAGGGATCCCAACAAACCCATATCCTACCATGAGGACTCTCAGAGTAGTTGTGAGCACAACACCAATTAGAGAGCAAATCTCTAAAAATGCCAGGATGATCATCAACGTGAGTTCTTGTCTCTAACAAAGCAAACAACTTCACATTGTTCTCCCTAATAAGGTTTCTAATCTCTGCTCATTTAGAAGCTTGACCCAAGCCCCTTATGTTCCAACATCCAAAAAACATAAGAGAAAAGAAAAGTAAGAAAACATAGCAGCTGAACAGCATGCTATCTTTTCTTTTTTGGATTTGGACTTGCCTTCGGTCCGAGGATGCTACATGCTTCCTTGCGGAGACTCTTAAGAACCACCCGTGAAAACCACCCTTAATCTCGTGGCAGGACTTTTACTCTTGGAGTCGTCGGTATAGGCCTCTACGAGTTGAGAACTCATACTAGGAGCAGCAGTGTGGCCCCTAATGGTTACGTTGTCTGTTAAATGTGCCTCAGCCTGTGGAGATGAAGAAACAACAATATCAGCAGGACTAAAAGCTCTGTTTTCAGTAGAAGCAGTGTTTCCAGCAAAAGTAGTGTTTCCAATAGAAGCAATGTTTTCAGCAACCATAGTGTTTCCAGCAGAAGAATTTGCAGGAGTCTCCTTAGTAGCTGGGAGAATCTTCTCGACCTATTTAGCTGATGCAGGAACATCAACATAGGCCTTCTTCTTCCTGTTTCGAATAATTTGAAACCCATCTTGATCGACTCCATTTGTAGCTGGTTCGGCCACAATCTTCTCCATTGTTATGTTCATAGGATGTCATGTTGCATCAGACATTGTATGCCCAAAAACCTTACAGGTTTGACATGTTGACGGCTTCCATTGATACTCCACCCGGATTCTATGTTCGGCATTTTTCAGCCTCAACACAAAGTCGTCGATCAAAGGTTTGGAGGCATCAATCTCGCAACAGACCCTAGCAAAATTCAACCTACTCATCCCTTCAGTCGTGCCGTCAGCATACAAAGGCTTCCCCACCGCACTGGCAATGTGACTCAAACCGGAGCTGGACCACATCGAAAGAGGGATGATGTAGAATTTCACCCAAATAGGAATCCTGTCGTGTTCCTGCTTACTCAATACTAGATCTGAACTCCACTGCTACAAAAAGCACGGCCTATCAAACATAAGCCACATCCCCACGTCCAGAATTTTGAGTCTCGTTTGCTCTTCAAGAACGTTGAAATAATAGAATCCATTATCATCCGTCAAGATCTCGGATATTCCATACTTGCTCCAGAGTTTTCTTGCAACAATGTCCACACTCTTGAACGGTAGTTGTTTCCTCACAAAATAACCCACCAAATTGTCATGCCATTTGGAAACCGATTCGACGACAACTTCGGCCGGGGGTTCAACCACTATAATACCGTGCTCTCGAACAGGTTCGAAAAATTGCATCTTCATTTTCCTCTGCACCGGATCCGAGGAAACCAAGGACGCAAAGGTCCTAGCAGGTTGTCTTAGTTTAAAACCAAGCTTAGGGTTTCGTACAGGTCGATTTAACAGTGGTGCACCATCAATTTTTGCACCATCACCAGGTCGAATAGCATTTCTATCAACATTAACTTGAGCAGCATTTCGATGGCCAGCAACACCATCAACCTGTGCAATTCGACGGCCAGCAACACCATCCAAAGCATCATCCACGTGCACAAATCCAGTACCAAACACAACCCCAGCACCAAGCATAGGCCTCGAATCCTGCACAATACCAACCTTCTCAAGAACAGTCTGGTGTTGTCGTCGGACTGGAGAACATCCCTTCACCGCTCCATGAACCTCATTCAGATCTGCAGGGAGCTGTGCAATCATCTCAGAGGTCCCTGCCGAAATCCTCACTCTTTCGCAAACATCCGTTTTCTACTTCAATTTTGCGCAAGATCCGGTAGAAGTCCCCTCCCTCGTTTGGGAGCCCAACCCACAGTCGGGGATGTGTCCCTCATATGTCATTTGTAGACATATCTAACTGATTTGATGTTATTCCTTCCCAAAGTAAGAAACATTGTAATTTTTATGCTACATCCAAATAAAATAAATGTTGTAATTTTAATGAAACGGTGATTTTAGAATATAGATATAATAGATTTATTAAAAGATTGAGAATGAATTACATAAAAATTCTTTAAATTTAAATTACTCTATTATCCTTTAAAATGTTTAAAAAGACACAAATATCCTATCATGTTATTTTTCATTGTAAATTTTTATGTGTAATTATATATATATAATAGATTCAGTGATATCTCATTGGAATACAATCTTTCAAAATGGTATTTTTAGAGATTATCCAAAAGAATAATGATGTTGGGATAGTTGTGTAAAAATGATAAAAAAAAAACCAATTAACAATGCTAAAATGTGACATTTTATCCAAAAAAAGAAATTGATAAATTTTCATATTTTTATTTTATTTACAGGCAAATTATAATTATGGATATGTAAAAATACACTGCATGGACTTGCTCTAAATCGAACATACCCAACCGCAGTACTGGGCAATGGTTCGACCGGTCCGACAGGCATCGGTCTTATTCCAGTACCTATGGAATTAAGTTGCCTGCTCAAGTCCGGTGCAAGTTGTCAAATTGCCGGCCGAAGTCGTAATCCGTATCAAAATCTCCCCCACTCTTTCATCTCTTTCTTCACATGACCCAGCAAACTGTGCAAGTTGCTGCCTAGCCCAGTTGCCATGTTGTGCCTCTTGAAAGCTACCAATAGGAGTATTCAAATTTTATTGATCAATAATATATATGACCATCATTTCTTCCTTCCCTTCATCATCGATCTTCACCTCCCATTCAAACAACCACAAAACGTACTCAAATCTCTCAAAACACAAAAAGGAAGAGCAACCTGATCGGTTCAGTTCATCATCATCCTACTTTGGATCTATTTGTCCCAACATAAGATGTCGAAGACACTTCATCTTCTCCCCGTCGACCCCCTCCAGCAACATCTATCAGCCGCCTCTAACGAACTCATTTATCTTTCCGAATCTCTTCCGGAGAATCTGGCTCGCCAGCTCTCTGTCTCCCTGATCAACCCAATTCCGGACACGGCCCTCATCTACCACAACCATCGTGTGGGCCGAGATCAGTGCTGCTCCGCGGTAGTCCAGTCGATCTCCAACGCCCCCGTAGACACTGTCTGGTCCGTCGTTCGCCGGTTCGACAATCCACATGCCTACAAGTGCTTCCTACGGAGCTGCGAAATCGTATGTGGAGACGGAGTGGACGTTGGGTCCCTCCGGGAAGTCCAGGTGATATCGGGACTCCCCGCTGCCTCCAGCACGGAGCGTCTGGATATTCTGGACGACGAGAGACGGGTTATTGGCTTCAGCGTCCTTGGTGGCGAGCACCGGTTAAGTAACTACCGATCTATTACCACTCTTCATCCTGCTGAGGACGGGAAAGGAACAGTTGTCGTCGAGTCGTACGTCGTCGACGTGCCGGTGGGGAATAGCAGGGAGGAAACTTGTGATTTCGTTGATACGATCGTTAGATGTAACTTGCAGTCCTTGGCAAAGCTTACTCAAAGGATGACCAAGAACTTCAGTAACACGCTTTTGTGATTGTGACGTATCAAAAAAAACAAAACTTTTGTGATTATGTAATTCATTTAATCTGGATAGTAGTCTTTTCATTTTTGAACGTTGGTATCCCTTTTTTTTGTCGAGGAACTTCACGAATCCTTGCTTCACCAGTATCCCCTTTGTGGATTAACATAACTTTGTCCTACCATATATTCCCCCCTTCAAATTATGTGCAACGGTTTCATCAGACAGGTTGTGCATGTGGGTGAAATTTTAATTGATTTAGTTACAAATCAATTTTTTTGTGGTGATAGTTATATTTTATCATAATAGTTATAAGAGAAATTAGTGGAATATATTATAACGATTTGATATTTTTCATAATAAAAACTTCCTAAATTTGATATATCCCATATATTTTGGGACTATCTAAAATACAGTATGAAAAGGAAGGAATATATATTTATATATGGGTTAATATTGGTGTTGCAACTAATAGGAAAATATCTGTTGTAGAATATCTCTGTCACATAATATTTAAAAACAAAAAAAATACTCCCTTAGCCCCACAGTTTTTGGAACGATTTGACTCCGATAGTGTTGAATTTTGTATTAGTATATTGTGATTTTTTTTTTATGATAATGGTGAGCTTTATGTGAAAGAAAGAAAGAGAATATGGAAGGAGGTAGTAAAATGTAGTGAGGTATTATGGTTATTTTAATAATTTAAATTATTTTCAAATAAAAAATTAAATTAAGTGTTTTAAGATTTGTGAGATGACCCAAAGTAATATGTGTCTAGAGCATTATGGAACGAAGGAGTAACACAATTTGAAATTATGTGATGGAGATAATTTTGCAACATATATTTTCCTATCAGGTTACAACGTCATCCATTTTCCCATATATATAGAGTACAGATGTAGTGGTGTCATTGTTCCTATCCACGAAAAGGTTCCAGTTCAATTTTTTCTTTCTTTCTGTTTTTAAGTGCCAGAGCAACAAAAAAAATGGATAAAAAAAAAAGAAAGATTGTTACAGTGAGTCACATCACGTAAAAGAGAGGCTAATATAGTGATAAACAATGATGTAAAGTGGGCCCATCATTTGAGAAGTTTTATTGTACACCGTTTGTTGTTTGGCACGATCAACATTGTTTTTTATTTATCTCGTGTGTGTGCACGTGTTGCTAGCATCATGTAACCTTACGTGACGCTAATATCTTTTTAAAACCTATCCAATGGCTTCGACATAATCAATTTTAATAAAGGGTCACCATTTGAAAATATGTGATTGCAATCAATAACAAACTTGTGGGGTGGG
>LIEC01000010.1:0-51868 GCA_001925005.1 Drosera capensis
CTGAAACAATGAAGCGTTAGACAACCTCATATGCACCACAAATATAAATGAACAATGAAGAGGACTGAGAGAACCGAAAAGGTAAATCAGATGAGAAGAAGTTACCTATATGGGGTGGTAACAGCCACATTATCAGATATATGATTACGATCAACTACAAAGAGAAGGAAGATATTCTTATTATAGTGACAGGAGAAAATAAGGATAAAGTTTATAGTCGCAAAAACTTGCCTGTAACGACCTTCATCTGAGATTCTAACTCGATTCTCACTGATGTGCCCTTCACATCCTTAACACGGCCACGGTAGCCCTTATAGGGTCCCAACCTGATTTTAACTGTTGTTCCTATAAGGGAATCATGGCCTCTGCCGCCAGGTCTCGGTCTTCCTCCAGCTGCATCAGAAACACGAGTAAGAGAAGATAATATATCAACCAGAGAAAACGGAAACAAGCCAAAACAGCCTTACAACACCACCGATCTCAAACAAGAAACAAACTCACATTCTAATGAAGGGCCTCTAGGAGGTAGTCTCCCAGGGGATGGGGGAAGTCTCTGGGGAGTTCTCAGATACGACAAAGTATTTTCCTGATAAGCAAGAGTAAATGGAAGAATTTGAATCGTACGAGATTACTGAAAGGGGGGAACATCAGAAGAAGAATCAACAAAGACACTTACGGATCTATCCCTGCCATTGTGAGAACCGCCCACCACTAAACATGCCTGAGACCTCGCACATAAAAATCCAGCATGCTCAAGGTGATGCCGGTCATAAATAAACAGAACTCCCTTATATATGTGTTCTACAGGACCTTGCTTCCCCTGAATAAAGCAAAATGTCAAAATTAAGGTTGATAACAGATATATGATGGAGGAGTTTTGTTAGGACAATAAATGTACCTTGGATGGACCTTCAAGAATTCGAACAACATCTTTAACTGATATGGTGTTCTTCGACCTATCCTGAGCAACCAACTTTTTGTCAATCTTAGATCTGATCTCCCTTAGCCTAACAGGTATCACCTCTGCACGATCCGGAGAACCTTTGAGAATCTGAAAGATACACTATCTACATTAGTACAGAATGCCCCCTACAACTCAGTCATAAAAACCTCTGGGTAAAAAAGACACCTTCAAGAGAAAGAGCTCTCACCTGAAATGCTTCGCTCTCTACGCGTATGATTACACCAAAATTAGAATCACTGCCAAAAATTTATTTATAATTTTTAAAACTAATCCACACATGGTGTAATGGACCACAAACAAGCGAAGTACTTACTCCAGAAGAACAAGATCGTGCAGTTCATAGTCTCCAATTCTGGTGATACCAGTTGTTACTTCAGAGCTTTCAACAACATGGTCAGCAAATACTCGGATCTGTGAAGCAAAAAGTCTCATACGTATGAGAACTTTAAAATAAAATTAAAATTAAGAATACTGGTAGCGGGGAAAAGCATTAAGAGGCACATACGTGTTCTTTTGTGGTGTCTGACAGAATAATTAGCACATGTCCCTCAACCTTTATGACCATACCAGTAACACCTTCATGGGAACCTGAGACAACCTTCACATGATTCCCAGGTTCAAAATATTTGCAAAGCTCCTTCTCATTTATAGCAAGAGTTCTCTGCAAAAGAGCAAACCAAAGAAGTTGCCGAAACTGGAGAGAAAAAGAATCTTTATCAGGGAAAATATAAATTCAGAGGTGCAGAGTCTACCGGAAGGCCCTTCTCATTTGGTCTAATATGGACATAACCATCCTCTACTTTCTCAACCCATCCTTTCAGATTTTTAAGGTCTCCCTTAACAATAATGACAGCATCGCCCTTCATGAAGTGACCCTTCTTTCTATTAGCAAACAATGCTGTCAAACTGCCTAAATCACCATCACCATCGCCAGATTGCTGAAACTTCTCTAACTCATCAAATGTGGGTTGTATGTTAATGGTTCTGATAGATTTCATAGACACATCCTTCCAGAGGAATCCATCCTTGAACTTCATAGTTTCAATGAAATCATAGTACTCCCCAGCTTTATCTTTTTTGCGATATATAGGAATCCGCATTTCTCTACAACAATGCAGAAGCAGCTAATTTAGAAAACTAAAAACCTGAGTACATTCCAAGCTCAAAATACAAAGCATCACATTCCCAACTTTCCTACCTTGCTTCCTCAAGATTCATCATTTTGGGAGGCGGAACAAACGTTTTCTTCTTTGCAGCTTCATGGCCTTCCTGAAAGGTAAAGAAATGATGCTAGCAAGATCCCACCCATAGTAAAACCTTGTAAGGCTGAGTAATAATTTGATGATTCTGACCACAGTATAAGCTTCAAGAATATAACGCTAATGCAGAGGCAGATTACCAGCAATTGTAACGTTCATACTGAATAAAAAACCGCTGTCAATTTCCAAAAAGACTAACACACATTAAACTATTCGATTCAGGAAAATAGCAAAGATTAGTACCGACCACATGAAGGATGCGGAGAACAAACCAGTTTATTTGCCAGTGCTTGTAAATCAACTCTTGGAATCAATTTGATAGTAACCTTCTGTTGCACATCATCCACCTTTGCCACCTAAAGGAAAGACCAAAAGTTATACAACCCGTCATATCATGACAATAGTACAGAATTAAACGGACTTTCATACCTGAGCAAGATCACCTTTGTAAGTTCCAGATTTCATTCTAACCCAAGAATCCATGGCAAGATCAAGTGTTTTGCTTTCAACAGAAAGGACATCTGTCATCTCTTTGATAGGGACAAGCAAAACTTTGCTTCCATAAATTCTGTTCAAACCTTTGATTGCCTGAGAAAAGGTGGAAAACTTCAGCAACCTGAGTAATATTGAAAAATAGCTTTTTATAATGGTCATCATTTACATACCTCCCTAACATGGGCTTCTTTGTCTGCTTCGATATATATATAATTCTTCAGATGATCCAGGGCTATAGCAGACCGAATTTGCAATTCAGGTTTATCAACAAACTTCTGCAAAAGGGAACTAGCTATCTCTCTCTCCATGCCAATCTGCAGAAGATCAACACATAGTGAGGTAAATTTGTCTGCACAGTACCCCACCCACCCCCTCACACACAGAGGGACAGAGAGAAGCGCCGTAAAGTGGGATGAAGAGAGTCATAGATAAAAGCTTCAATCTTGACACATGAAGAGCCCAAACCCCATACCGCACCCACGGTTTAACTTTCCCACCCCTAAACTGAAGACACTGAAGCCTTTTATCTTAAAGAGTCCAATAGACTCTGTTAAAGAACCACAAAAACGAGAGAGCGTTTAATGAGGTTTGCTAAACCTGCAACATTACTAATCGATTGGATAGTTATTGCATCTTTTCTACATCCAACACAGCGGTGTGTGTTCATCACCAAAACATAGTTGAAAGATATTACTAAAACCTAGGACATCTTTAGTCAAGAAAGCAATTGCAAGAAAACACTTCGATTCTATATCAACAAGCTACTCACTACCACTTCACATTCATACACCATAGCTAATGAATTGGATGGCATTATGCAATATGCACACCACAAATACTAGTCTACTTAAAGAAGCATGAAAAGCAGGTAAGTATGTGACATCATGGGCTTACCGAACATTTCACCATCCAAAGCTTAGGATCCTTAATTGAAGGAAGAAGAGCCTGTTGCTCCACATCTGTAGTCTCTTCATCATATTCTATCCGACTTGACCTTGCATATCTTTCATGAACTTTTTTCTCAAGTTCCTCCACATCTTCTTCCTCTCGCGGGAGAATAGGTCTACGATGCATCCTTCTAACATCATCATCGTCGGGGATATCCATTTCATTATCTACTATAAAACCTGGCCAGCCAAATTCTCAATTAATCGACAGTGATCAGTTATGAGTGATTAACATGAAAATTAAACCCCCCCCCCCTCACCAACACCCCAAATAAGAAAAATATATTATATATAAAACTAAATACAAAAGAATGGTGCATTACCCTGACTGATTATAAGTGGGGTAGTTATCTGCCAATTTAACTACTGCTTGACTAGAAAAAGAAAAGGAGGAAGAAACCAGCTCCTGAATGGCAACCGCCTCTAGTTTTTACCCTAACTGTTATATGCATCATGGTTTGCCGAATCGGTCAGATTCGAGATGAATCGGGGTGAATCGTTTCGATTTTGGCCAAACCGGTTCCAATTCTAGGGATGATCGCCGATTTACTCTGAATCGGCCAGAATTGTTTAATGAAGGTTCGAAAGATTACAAGAAACATCAAGAGAATTAATGAAGCTCCAGACAATTCGATTGATCTCGATGATATATTTAATGTTGATGATCCACTTGTGGAGTGCACAAAAGAATTAGAGGACCAACACTTGATACAGTGGATGGTCAACCAAATCTCCAGGTGAAAAATGTTTTTAACCGATGAAGACGACACTTCCTCCAACAATGATGGTGGTGATCGCGGTGATATCAATCACCCCATAAGAGACGATAATGATGATGATGGACATATGAGATTTGGTGGATATGACGATTATGATGGATATGGTGAATCATCGGGATTTGATTATACATGTGAATCATAGATTTTATGTATTGTTTTATATATTAAGTAAATTTGAACTTCTATTTCAATGGATTATGTTTTGTAGATGATGCTTGAAATTATTTATGTAATAAAAAAGGTGAATCGGAGTGAATTGGTTCGATTCGGGGATAAATCGGACCGATTCACCCCCGAATCGATGAGTCGTTCGGGTTTTGAAAAAATCGATTCCGATTCGTTTCCCGGTTCGGAAAACTTTGATATACATATCATACATCAAACACATTGATAATACCGATTAGATATTATGAGATATCAAACACATGGATAATACAGATAAGATATTCTGGGACATCAACTCGTTGTTGAACTAAAATTGCTACAACAAAAACTTTTGTCATAAATCAAATTAGTAAGGCCAAGTTCTCCAACAAAACAACCACACAAAGGGTCCACTGGGATGCCAATCCGTTGCTTCAGATGATCAATTAAGGATTATTAGCCTCTTGTTTCTTACAGAAAATATACCTCTTACAGATGATCAAAGAGTTTATGCCTACTAACTAATATGAATACCTCAAGGTACAATAACATAAGCCTCATAAACTTGGAAAATTTTGAAGATGATAAAACTGAAATACTAATTGGCTACTAGAATAAAGAACCAAAAAAAAGGACCAAGCAGGCAGCCATTAGAATTTAGTAAAGGCCAATTAAGGTACTGTTTTACATAAGCACATGCTCATGAATTGCCCAATGCACTTCTTATAGAATTAGCAAAACCACAGTTTTAGAAGTATCCAGAATATCATCGTGATTATACTCCTATGAATAAATGATCTCGCTTAAGAAGACTGCAACAACGTCTTGGGAATAATGATGGTGAATACATATTCCGCAGGAAACATAAATCTATGGGAGAAAAAACAACCTAGCGTACACTAACATAACTCGAAACATGAACACTAGATCCCCCACGGGAACTGTTGCCAATAGGATTCAAACACCAAAACAAGAAAAAACACATCATCGCCAGCATGAGGCAAATTTCAGAAGCACAAAGACATTCATAGGAACACTTCTCTTCCTCCAAGCAGTAGAAATCAGGCTTTGAATCAAAATCATAGTAACACTTCTCTTCATGAATCAAAATCATGGAGAATCAACAGAACAATGCAGAGAATCTAAGACAACGTCATAGTCAGGTTTTGAAACTTCCTCACATAATTCAACTCCAATAACCATCAAACAAAGCAACACATTTCCAGAACCACAACACAAAGATAACACAATACCTTCTTCTTCCTCATCAACCTCCTCCTCCTCATCACTATCAACAACAGCCTCATCATCCAAAAAATTCTGGATCCGCCCCCTCTTCGCGTTCCTCTTACTCCTCCCATAATCCTCCTCCTCTTCCTCCTCCTCCTCTTCCTCCTCGTCCTCATCCGCCTCCTCAGCCGCATCCTCTATAAACTCCGATCGCCTCCGTTTCCCAACCTTATCTCGATGCTCGAAATCCTCCTCCTCCTCCTCCTCCTCTTCCCCATAGTCCTCCTCTTCCTCGATCGGCATGTCGTCGTCGTCTCGATCTCTCGCCATTCCAGGGTTTGGGATGCGATTTGGGGGGAATTCGATGGGAGTCGAAATTGGGGTAAGCGGCTAGGGTTTGCGATGATGTGCGGGTTTGCGATGATGTGCGGGTTTGTGATGATGATGTGGTGGTATATTTATAGGGAAAATAAGGAGGGTGAGGCGGCTTAAGGTGGAGAAGTGAGGTGGTCGCCGGAGATGGGTGGCGCCGCCGTGCGGTGTTGTTGGTGAGGTTTGGTTGCGCGAGCGTGAGAATCAGAGGGGAAGATGGACGGTCGAGATTTTCTTGATCGTTTTGGGTGGTTTTTTTTTACTCGTGTACATGTTTTTGGAATTTTATTTTGAGAAAAATAACATTCAATTTTTTTCATTATGATTTTAGTTGAATTTTATCGTTGAATTTTAAAAATAATTATTTATTTTTTTAAAAAAATTAATTTTTAGCACATGATTTTATAAAAATATATTTTTATTTTCTATTTTAAATTATATATAATACTTGTTTATTGGAGTCTTTCCAAAATATATACATCTTTTTATATAAAAACATTCACCATCTATTACAATGTATTAGTTATCTCTTTTCATATTTTTAAAATAAACCATCAATACTTAAAAAATATTCTTTCTTTCACACATACATTTCTAAAACCAGGTCAAAAAATTGTCTACGATATTTTTTTTTTATGCATCAAATCCAAAACATGTACCTCATATGCAAAAGGTTGAAAATTTGGTATTTTTCCACCGAGGAAAATCACTCCTTTTTTTTATGATCACTTTCATAATTTTAAAAGATCACATTAATTTCAATTTTTTTTTAAATCTCAAAAAGATTGCACTTTGATCTTTTTATTGAGAAAAAATTCAAAATAAAACACTAAATCGGACCTCTTTCAAAGATAGTCCATTATTATTAATCAAATCCTTACTTATTCTAGGAAAACAAAACAAAAAACGTTCATAGATCCTTAATTCAAACTTTTTATCAACATAGTCCAATTTTAACTCTTTTAATCTCGAAATTTAATTTTGTTAAATTAAAATTCATCATTGCTAATAATTTTGGATTTTTTTGTGAAGATCTGATAAACGCATACCTTAACACGAAAAGTTACAGCATCATCAAAATGTAATAATGTTTTCAACTTTTTGATAATAACATATGAGATGTAACAATCATTTTTATTTACACCGACATTGATTGGTCTAGGTGATCAAAAATATGATTCCATTTTAATGTTTCTCCAATTAAGGATGATATTTTAAAGATAAGAATGATGGGATAAAATTAAAAATCTTTCATAATCGCTTATTCTTTGTTTGTTTTTACAATTTAAAACTCACTTAGAAATATGCTCGTGTCTATAAGTCCGGTTTCTCGTTGCCGTCAACTTCTGTTGTATTGACCTCGTGGAATGCCAGATGTCTCTTGTTGCAATATGTCCTGTTAGATGCAATTTATTGGTACGTCTGGGCTAGATGTGTCTTGGTTATGCTACTCTCTAATATATGGATCAGTGGATAAGTCTATTAAATAATTATAAGTCCTTAATCTGATTTTTGTATATAATATTATAAATTTGTTTTTTAAATATGTTTAAAATAATTTTACAATAAACTATTAAAAATTATATTTTCAAAAAATAATTTAAAAAACATATATACGAAAAAATTATTTAAAAAAACTATAATTTTAATCCAACTAATCAATGTTTTTGTCTTTCTCGTTTTTTACTGCATCACCATGTACCACCACTTCTCTTGCCCCCGCCGTCTCTTACTCATATGTCTTTTACTGCATCATAGGGAAGATGAAGAAGAAGATTCTAGAAATCGATTGAGGGAGGATCGATGACACTGAAGTTTGGTGTATGAAACGATTTCTTAATTGAAGATTCTGGATATCGTGACATGGAAGTTTGGTGTGGCTGTGACCGGTGATGGAACTAATGGCGCCCCGGCTCTCCATGAAGCTGATATTGGACTTTGCTATGGGGATCGCTGGAACCGAGGCGAGTTGTGGCATGACCTCTGGTTCCATTTATGTTAACCTTTGTGTATCTGCTCGGCTAACCGTGTTAGTAACTCCTAGGTGGCTAAAGAAAGTGCGGATGTCATTATTCTCGACGACAACTTCTCCACCATTGTGACCGTTGCAAAATGGGGACGCTCCGTTTACATAAACATTCAAAAGTTCGTGCAATTTCAACTCACTGTGAATGTGGTCGCACTAATTGTCTACTTCAGCCTGTTTGACAGGTAAGAAAAGCCATTTACACAGGCTTCCCTCTTACCGACGATTGTTTCAGCATTCTTGGTCCGTATTCCAATCACATTTTTTCGTGTTTTACTGGAAATGCGCCCTTGACTGCTGTTCAGTTCTTGTGGGTCAATATGATCATGGACACCCTGGGAGCTCTGGCTTTGGCGACGGACCCTCCTACCGATGAGTTGATGAAGCGACCGCCTGTTGGCAGGCAAGGCATGTCATGTAGAGGAATATACTAGGGCAATCCGTATACCAATTCGTTGTGATATGGTTTCTGCAAGCGGAGGGAAGCTCCTTATTTGGCCTTGATGATACAGATTCTGGATTGACCTTGAATACACTCATCTTCAACTCGTTTGTCTTCTGTCAGGTAAATTTTATAAGGATGTTGAGACTTTCGTGTTTTCGTCATGCTGACCAACACCTAAATTCCTGCATCACATACACATGAGAAAAGGGTTCTTAAAGGGAACTTTTATACACTGATTGACAGCGAATGTCAATAGTCCAACCCTCAAAAGATCATCTCAAGGTGCAGTAAACCATGTTGTGGTTGCTTTGATATGCAGATATTCAACGAGATCAGCTCTCGAGACATGGAGAAGGTCAACGTTTTCAAGGGCATCTTAGACAACTATGTTTTTGTGGCAGTCATCGCCTGCACAGTGATATTTCAGTTCATAATCGTCGAGTATCTAGGTGCATATGCAAATACTACTCCACTATCTTCCTGGCAATGGTTCTTCTGTATCTGCATAGGATTTCTAGGAATGCCAGTTGCGGCACTCCTGAAAAAGATACTAGTATAGTCTTATAGAACATGACAGCTTAGAAATTTTTGTTGTATTTTTTCCATATTTCAAATTCTCTCCATACTTGTAACTGATCCAAGTTATAGAGCAGATACAAAGGCACCAATGACAGATCTTGTAATCATCATTGAGCAATGAACTTTAATTAGCTTCAGCTTTACATACATCGTCGAGCTGCTGATTGATGCCACAATCCTTTTACGGCATCAATCGCTAATACAAACAGTAACATATAAAGTAAAACATAGAAAGGCCATACAACTTTACTTGAAATGGAAATTCGACACTTTTTTTCTTTCATGAAATTCGACACATTTACCTCGGAGAAATTACATTAGAATGACTGACACAGTTAAGTAAACACTGTCTCTGCTCGGGTTCAATGGACTCCCTATGCGGACTTCAATGGACAAAAAGAGGATCAAGCAATGCCTTCGCAGTGACTAGTTCTTGGTAGCCATCTTCACTGCTGGTTAGTTTGTCCGCTGCCCTTTCGATCAGAGCGTACAACTCTTGGGCATAACTCATGATCGTGGCAAGCTTCTCTGATGGTCTGTCTACTTCCCTGAGCAACTTGTAACAAACGAAACGCAAGAGTCCGAGGACTAATCCGAAATCCTTCCTTTGAAGACCACTGTTCGCACCAATGAGGAAGATCAGTCCAATAACACCCAACACATCAACGTTTGCTTGCAACAATGGGATCATCATCCCAATAAGCTTCCTGCATGCCGTAAACCCTTTTAATTCGCTAGCTCTATCAGTATCTTCTTCGGAACTAACCGAACATAGCTCGTGAATCTCGATCTTTGCCAAAACCGAGAACCACGAGGGAGGTGACGTCCCATTGTCACCAGGCACGAAAAAGGTTTTGATGTCTTCCTGTGAGTGACTTAGCATGAGCTTTGATCCTAACGCCAGGATCAAGTCGGGTAGCCACTGCTTAGCCACATTGAGGAACTGTATTGCATAACGTGAGCCGCAGTATGACTCAGTGGCAGCAACCAAATCAAGTAGATCACTGGCAAGGTCATGTACTTCAGTTGGGGCAGGTGAAGCTTCACTTACCCCAATGAGGATTAGAGTGATCAGTTTGGCTCCATAGCTGAACGAACTCTTCAAGCACACGAATATTTCTCCAAGTTCCGCATCTTGTAACATCAATTCTTCATGAAAGCATTGTCTTAAACATGTCATCACATCCTGAAAATACGAGGATGTGAACCTCAAGCACCTCTGGTGATGTTCAGAAATGAAACCAGCATCACTCGCATCAACAATGAACTTCAGAACTGCCGTCAGAACCTTCACCATATTTGATATTCTTTTCCCATATGTGAAAAGAGATCCTGCATGAGTAATTGCGTCAGACAAAGTGACATCGACAAGAATCAAAATGGATTGCTCATAAGAAAGTTACCAGCTTTAAAGTGCAGAAAACCCAATGTGAGTCCTTTTCACGAGTCAAAAATATCCATAATGGGGAGAGAGTATGCTGTGCTTACTGGGATGGACGTTTTCTACGGAATCTCCGGTATGGCATGAAGAAAATTGATGGAATAGGATTTGATTCGTTCAGAAAGATGTAAGCACTTACCCTGATTATCTATATCAGTAGACTCATCCATAGGAGAGTCCCGAATAGTTTCCAGCCGAAGGTCGGCTGCCTTGTTGCTGCAAACTTTGCATTCTAAAGACAGCGAGCCTGGCTTTGACCAGAAATCTCGCTGTAATTCCCTTTCAATACACTGAAGTAGATGGTCCACTGTCTTGTCCAGCGAAAGAAGCTGTCGAGAAAGCAGAGAGCGTTCAAGTCAATTAAGCTTTTAATACGATTTCCGACGACCAGAATTGGATAGATATCACCTTAGCTCTCACACAAGCTACATAACTACATATCTAATAAACAAAGGGCAGCAAAGAATGAAATCATGTTGCGAGAAAAAAAGAAGAAACAACGATAATGCCAGAGTTGAAAAAGAGAATAAGAAGCAGCACCCTCAAGAAAAAAGAACCAAAAGGGACTAACCTCCACGGCTGATTTCTTGGCAGTTGGACCGACACTCTTTCTCCGACGACTGTTTGTGTCATGGTCGATATTTTGAAGAGCAATCTGCAGAGCAAGTGTTGTATACGATGTAACCAGAGACGAGTCCATGAAATCACAGCACATGCAGTGCGTAATGCTAACTTCAGACAAGGCCCTCAACGCAAAACACACCAGCTGCAAATTTTCAGAATCGAAGATAGCTTTTCGACTAGCCTCGGCTTTTAGTAAGTCTTTTATTTGCCAGCCAATTCCTACGGCGATCTGATAATCATCCTTAAATACAGATGATCCTCTTCCACTTCTTAGCTTTGGCGACAACATACTTTTCTTTCTCTTGTCACTCACAAAAATTTTCTCTGGTACTTCGACACCAAAGTTACAATGGCAACCCATGGCAGCTATTTGCAGAAGTCTTGTAAAAGTTTCAAACATGCCATCAAACCAACCAGAAGATAGAATCATCTTGTGGGCAGACCTCACTTCAGCTTGCCTTTCGCTATTTCCCAATAGATCACCGCAGTTGCTGACTAGTTCAACACATTCTTCTAGCAAGCCAGCCACACCAATTGAAGACAGAGCAGAAGCAATATTAAACAAGGAGCTCCTCGCATTCACACCATTTGCGACATCAAACAAGCCCTTTAACTTTTGACCCGAAACTGATTTCTTTAAGCAATCCTTACAAGATGCTTCACTTGCTAGGTTGCCGCAGAGATGGCTGGCGGCAGTAAGTAACCCTTCAAGCTGATCACTGCCAAGATTATGAGGTGCCAAGGCCATATTAATAAGCACAACGACTAGTTCTATAAGTGCCTTCTTAGATGCCCCTTCAGATATAGCAAACTCACAGAATCGTGCTCCTGCAGTAGGAGATCTTTTGATGAGGGTAATGAAACGATTGCATGCTTCTGCTGGGGATACCTTCGAGGGGAAGTATGAAGGCAGCAGTAGCCGCGTAATTTTTTGAGCAACAAGAGGTTGATCGTTTGTTAGAGTTGTCAATAATGCATCCAGAGCCACAACCTTAAGAATCAAAACAGTAGAAGAAATGAGTTACCGTGAAAACACAACTCAAATTGAGTTTCATTATCTGAGATAGTGGTATACCTTGTTAAACTGAAACCCTCTAATATCCCTGATGAGGAGTAGGAGATTCGAGACAGCAAGACGTATGGAGAGAACAGAATCTAGGATCATATGCCCCAATCTCGGCAGGAGAACTTTCAAAACTTCATGAGATTGAGGATTTCCAAGTAGATATATCAAGCCATTTACCGTGGAAAGTCTAACCTCATTTGAAGCATCACAGGACATGTCATCAAATATTTTTGCCAGTAATTTTGTTATGGTTGAAGAAGGGATGATTTCCCAGAATAGGTGAAGGACACGGCAACAACCTTCGACTGCCACAACCCGTACATCCGGGCATTCATCACTGAGAAGCTTCTCTAACAAGAAGAACTGCTTATCAAGCAATGTGTCTTTGGATTCTTTAGTTGCATCTGGATCTTCCAGGGGAAAAATATCCAAGAGTAAGTGAAGCGCATTGAGCCGAACATTAGAATTCGCAACCTGCAAATTGCACTTTCATGTCATTATATATTTTAATTCAGCTTGTTCACTATATATATATAACCAGCTTGTTCACATATTCATACAATCCACATAGGAGTCCTCCAAGTTTACCTGCAGTGATCTGAAAATCACAGGCTCAGCAACCCGAAAGAGAAGCTTCTCGACACCATCAGTAGTCCTTTGATCGATGAATCCGCCAAGGATCCGTCGAACAGAAGCAGCAAATGCTGTAGAACCAGCAAGTATAGCGCCCTCGACCAAACCCTGCAAGAACCCATCTTCAATCTCCCTCTTCAAATCCTCCCTATCCAAACCCTTCCATCCCCTAAACACAATCTCCCCATACGCCTCAAGCACCGATTTCCTCCCAAAAGGAATCTGAGATCTTATCATAGCCAAAGCCTCCTTCAAGAGCTCAACACTCAATCCCATAGTGAACGCGATGAACCTCCTCCCATCCTCAGTCTTCATATACAATGGCGCGATCACACACCTCATGATCAACAACTTCAGGTCCTCAATACTCTCATCCTCGAAATCAAACAACCCGAACGCCTCCCTCATCACATAAACCCTACGAACATCCACCTTCTTCTTCAACGTCAAGGACCGCGACACCAGAAACGGCAAGAACTGCGAAATCAACATCTCCTTCCCCCAAAACCCTCCCTTCCACCACTCCTCACACAACCCCGAAACCTCACTCAACAACTCCGAATCCTCCTCGAACAAAACCAAATTATCATGCAATTCCCTCGCCGAACCCACCAACCCCTCATGCTCAAACACCCCATTCGGATGCGTCACACATAGCATCACAATATGGGCGCAGGTACTCAACCTTCTCAATGCCAAAGTCTGACATTGCCCTTTGGCAATTCCCCCTAATGGGTCCTCGGAAGCCGTGTTCTTTCTCAACAATCGACGAGGACGCTTAGCGGGCGGCGAAACGGGTGTTTTAGGGTTATCATTGGTGGTGTCGTTCTTGAAGGGATCGAGGGAAGTGGAGATGGTAGAGAGGAGTGCGAGTGGGAGGGAAGTGGAGAGAGGGGAAGAAGAGGGAACTGAGTGGATTAGGGTTTTGAGGGTTGGTTTCGAGGGTTTAAGGGGAAGGGTTGCGGCCGCGGCGAGGAAGGATTCCGGCGAAGTCTGGAGAGATGAGCGGAGTCGTTTCTCCATCGAAGAATTGAGAGAGGAAGGGAATGAAAGGGAGAAAACGGTGTGAGGAGAGTTTTAGAGTGATTTCACAATAGTTGCAAATGGCGGACTAAACCGTGTTTTTTCTGTTGTGTTGTGGGTGACGATGAATGTAGGGTCTCCATGGCTTCTTACAAACATTATTGTACAAAACTGCACTCTCCGTCCAAAGTTACATATAATGATTCAACATATGTAATTCACTTGTTTTGAATCATTGATGCTATACAAGGCAACCGATTAGCCGTTGGAATGCAGTAGATTTTTTGCACAAGATTTGACTTATGTAGCACCAGAATGGAACATTATGTATTTTGTATGGCTCAAACGAAAATTGTCTTGATCTTGCTATACTATATTTAACGATACCAGCAACCATGAAGGTCTCTGTAACTTTATCCTAAAAGACAAATATAAATAATCTAATCAGCCATCAGACATATAGCTGCTAGTCCCCGTATTAAAACCCCCTTCCATACAGCAAACATAACCCGACAATGTGGTGCAAATACAAGCTGATACCGGCCAAAAAGTGTGTCCCTTCGTTACAAGAAACATAACGTTACAGAAAAATGGCTACTAATTTTACTAGAGCCAAAATTTGAGAGTACAAGAACATTCGAAAGAAAAAACATAAAGAGAACACTAATGCACATACCGAAGAGCATAACCTACAAGCCCCCTGAACTTCCATCATTCATTGATAACTTCAACTTTGCAGAGCGATATTTAGTTAGAAGCACCAAGTGAGGATGCAGGAAAAGAAAAATTGTACTCTCCATTATTCACTGTATGAGCTCTGCCGTTTTCCGCATTTCTTATCAGGTAAAAATAAGGATGTGCCTGCAGCAAGTTGAGTCATAAAAAGATCAGCTCGGTATCTAATGCAACTAGGTAAACAGCAGAGAGGGACAAGAATGCCGGATGCTCTGGTGTTTGCAGTTAGCAGAGCTGCAACAGCTAACCGATCTGAATCAGCCTCTACCTGATCTGGAAAGAAAGGCCAAAAAAATTTTGGGAAAAAGAAAGGTATAAAAACATTTAGAACACTGATTCAGCCGAATCTCTACTCCAGTTCAGGTATGATTGACCTATTCATCACCAATGTCTATTTTGTTCGACTATTCATATCAACAGAGACCAAGAACCCTTGACCATGACTTAGTGCACCCAGTAATCGAACCTTCATAAACTATGGATAAGAGTAAGCATATGGTAGATGAAAAAAAGTGTGGTTGTGTGAAATTAAGCACTGAGAAGTTTTGGAAATGTATGTCAGAAAATACAAGATGGAAGAGATTGTTACCATTGCTTCCTTAGCAGTGAGCCTTTCTTGATGATCGTATCTCAGTAGCTTTTCAAGAAAATCAACCGCCTTTAGAAAAGGAAGAAACACAATAAATTAGCGAGGGCCTCAATGGAATATACCAAGACATTTTTGTGATGTTAGAAGACTACCTCAGGAACTGCCACATGCTGGTTTTCAGAAATCATGAATTTCATCCATGGTTTCCTGCTGTGCCTGTTAATTTGCACAAACATCATTTTTGGGGTACTTCTTCTATGTTTTAAAGTTGAAAAACGCAGAATTGGAATCCAACATATCTCTTCGCCCCGCACAAAAGAATGACAGGAAAATACTACATCACAAACCTACCGACAAGGACCGCAAGATAGGGATCTAATTCTATTCTGTACTTGTTTAGATAAGCATACAATTCATCCGTGCCAAGAACCTGTGGAAATAGAAGAGTTCAAAGACCAATTCTGCCACAACATAATTCAGCAAATAATCAGCTTGAGAAGATAGCCTTCAAAGTTCAAATGCTACACATACATCATGAAAAAACCCCGAATTGCATCTGATAACATAAAGGAGCAAAATTTCCCCAAACAAAGGAGATATGATTAATGCTCGTAAGGAAAGCAGCGATCCGCTGCCATAAAGAACTGCAGAATAAAAAATGACGCTAAAAGAAATAAATACACAAAGGGAAAATAAAGCATAAAACCCTCATAACTATTCAACAGTAATTCAAGAGTGACAGATGACCCCTATAAACTCTGAAAATATATAAATAACCCTCTTTAACAGTTTCATAAAATGTTTCATGCCCAAAAAATATAATTTCTTTTGTAACTGGCCAAGAATATGAAGGTGATCCTCTTATGAACTTCGTTGAATGTGATTTTGCGCCAAAAAAGATGTGATTTTTTTTAAGATAAAGAGATTAAATGTATATTTTTAAACTTGGGTCATTTCTCACAGTTCAATACTTATAGGGGATTAAATGTCATTTTCTTATACACAAGGAAAAAGAAAAAAAATAACATGGAGACAATATTGTCATGTAAAAGAGGCTCGTGCAATTGAGAAATCATACCTCGGCTATCTTTACCAATTGATCATAATTATCTTGCCCATAGAAAAATGACTCCTTACGGAATATCTGTGCAACAACCTCTAGCATGAGAAAACACGAAAAGTAGTAGTAGTAAGCCATAATTTACAATACTCAAGCTCACGGCTTACAATCCCAGCAAACATACAACCAAGAGTCCACATATCTAAAGAGTAGTCGTAATCTTGTAAATCAACAAGCAATTCTGGACCTTTAAAGTACCAGTAGTGAACAAATTTTCAAAATAAAACATTAGGAATTCTTTCACAAGCCACATAGACATACTGTTCTGTTTGTAAAAGTTCCAACTCCACAAGAAAAATCGAAATAAAAAGTTAAAAACTACCAAATACCATGAATCCTAAGGGAACATAATCAAATGAAAGCCCATTCCTGTCTTCTGGCAGGGTGATGGGGGGCCGAGGTGTTCTTACCTTTATTTTAAACAATATTTCTAAACGGAAACAAGTTTGCATCGGGTTGTTGCCAAAAAAAGATGTGTAGCTGGAAACATCTTTTCACATACCTTGATGCAACACGAACATTGTCCTCTTGCCCCGGGTGATAAAATTCTGCAAGGCGTCATGAAGAAAACTCTAGCCTTCAAGACTCAAGAAAAAATCTTGAGGTCAATGACAGAATAGGAAACTAGTGACATCTCGTATGCAAACGAACAAGTACTAACCGAAGAACTTGCACTGATGGAGAAGAAGTTCAGAAAGCAAATCAATTAGGCATAGCTTACGCTGCTCATGGTCAATCATGATGTTATGGGGCTTTACATCCCGATCCATGATGCCTTTAGAATGGCAATAATCTAAGGCCTGTCGATAAGTTACGGAAAAGGAAAATTAAAAGGTAGGCATAAAGTTCTAAATATCCTCACCCTTTTTTCTCTTTGAAACAAACCATGGTAATGAGATGAGCAAACCAAGAATGGCAAGCCCAAATTACTGAATCACTGGAAGCAAAGGACATGGTACAATAAAGCTATATCATTCAACTCATGAAGAAGGGGATGCAACTGCAGCTTAACCAACAGAATCTATCCTATTTGTTCGATGCTCCAGCTCTAACAATATTAGTTCGATATTCTCCCATAAACCAAGATCTTTCTACGCAGGCCAAAAAACCACCAGAAATACACCAAGCTTGAATGAGTGATATAAATTAGGAAATATACACCAAGCTAGTTGGTCCAATTGGTATTGTTGTGAATAGGGCTATAAATGAACTGAGTCCAAGCTTTTGATTAGGCTCGGGTTTGAATTCAAATTTGATTCGAGCCTAACCGAGTCGAACCTGTGAAGTTTGTTTCATAAAAAGTTAGGCTGGAGCTCAACTTGGCTTGGCTCATATACTCATTCGAGCCAAGTCAAGCGAAACCCTTTATGAACAAATGACAATGTTTTCAGAATTTAAGTTTTAAAATCATTATTAAAATCACTATCTACAATTTCAAATTGATTAAATTGATATTGAAAATAAAAACTAATATGCCAATTGATTATTTGGGCACACAATCGCCTAATAGAAGTTCCATAAATATATAAAAATATGATATTTTTTAGAAAAAAAAATAATATATATATAAGATAGAGAGTTTTAAGTGATTCTAGAATATTAGGTATATATTTATGAAGAAATAAATATAATGTATACATACAAGTTCGAGCCTTGAACAAATTATATCCGAACTGATTTGATGAGTTTATAAATAAAATGGTTCGTGAGTCTGTCAAGTCGAACCATAGATAGCTCAAACTTAACTCATTTAATACCCCGAGTCTAAAGTCAAGCTCAAATTTGGCTTATGAGTTTCATAAATGATACTCGAGTCCAACCAAACAAGTTCGCGAAACGGGTTTGCCTCATTTACCGTCCTAATTGTGAATGGTAAAAGAATTCATTCGCCATGCAGCCAAGCTTCAAGATCCAAGACGTTCAAATGTTGCTTCTACATACGATGGCAAGGAAGTGCTCAGAGCAGATGTATCAGGCACATTTAGTAGGTATGTCCTTATACTGTCAATTCAGTCTGCATCTAAAAATTAAACCAACTCATTTGCTAAAACCCAAGACAACCAGTAACAAGAAAGCATGCAAGATACTGTACAACAAGCATGACAAAGCCAACAGAATCAGACAGTAAACTTGCCTTGAGAAGTTCATAAAAGTAATATTGAATGTCAAGATCCAATAACGTTGGATAAAGAACTTTAAAATCTGTATTATTGACATATTCAAATATGGGGCTTGGGGCCTTTGACTGCGGATCTCTAACAATATCGAGCAATTTCACAATGCTTGGTCCACCACAGAGGTTCTGTAATATTTTGATCTCCCTTTTGATCTGCAAACAAGAAGTAAATTATACAAAAGTACAGCAAGTACTCCTCGCGATGATAAATGTCTTGTTGCAAACTGAATATCAAGCTCTAAATCTTTGCATCAGCATTAATAGATTTGTACAGATAATAAAGTACAAGCTGCAGAGATAGTACCGGGGGAAAGGGGGGAATTCATTACTTTAGAAGACTAGAATAACCATTTTTCTCATCATTTAACAGACTGAATGCAAAAGTCTAAGAAGGCAAACTCAAGATTTCAGATTTTGTATGCCACACTGATTATAGACAGGAACGTCTGCACATAACATTCTCCCATAGGGTACATTCAAAGATAATTTTTTTTTTTACAAACTAATTCTATCAAAAATTCAAACAAAAAATAAAAAACTCATTAATGTATATCCAACATCTTTCTATTTGTCAGCAAAAACATCACAAAGAGACAGAAATAAACCCTGAACACCTGATAGAAAACCTAGCCTCCTCCTTCTTGACAGGCTTGAGAATCTTAACCACACATTTCCGATCATCACTGGAACGCACCCCCTCGAACACCTCGCTGTACTTCCCTCTCCCTACCTTCCTCAACACCTCGTAATCATCCTGCTCCCTACAACCACCACCACCACAACACAGCACACAACACAAACACAATCAATCAATCAATTCCAAAACCCTAGGATTAAAACGCCACAGAATCCACGAACCATTACCCCCAGCGAACATCAAGTGCCTCATAATCCCAATACTCCTTCCCCCGCACCACATTGGCATCCGCATAAACCCTAGCCGTGGACGGCGCTCTGGGACGGGGCACCGATTTCCTGATCCTCTCCGCTAGTGTTGTGGTGTCAGTCGCCGGCGGGGATTTGGGGTGTCAGCCGGTCTTTAACCGAGCAGGGTTCGACTCCTTCGCTGTTTGCTCGGTCGGGCTCAAGCTCGTTCGGGCTCAAGCTCGTTCAGAGCTAGCTCGTTAAACAACTTGTTTTAAATCTCGGCTCGTTTTTTGTGGCTGTGTTGTGTTCGACCCTTCGCAAGAGTTTTTTTTTATTTCTAATCTTATTCTGCAGTATTATAATATCATAATGAGACATATAAGGAATGATTTTTTCATAGTTTGCATCCAGCGGAATTCATATCACAATTTCCTATCCTATTAAAATAGTAATAGTTTAGGACTATCACTGAATTTCAATAATTACATCTAAAAGTTTTAAAAAACAAATTCGCCGATATTTGTTAATTGTAAAAATAAATAAACAAAAGAAGAAGAAAAAACTAGAATGAAAATCTGACCGCAATTCAAACTCAAAATTGTTCAAAATTAAAGGATATTCAAGATGATATTTACGATGTCAGGTGTGCGATGTTGAATTTGCTTATAGCACATCGAGATTTCTTCCCTATTTTCTGTGAATGGATTGTTTGAAGATGTTGCGAAGTAGGAATTCGAAACAATCGATGAAAGAGATGAATGGCTTTGAGAAGGAAAGAGAAAGTTTTGGGAAAAATATGCAACCCCTTGCACATTTTGCTGATGTGGAAGATGAAAAGTAAGTTAGGGAATGACTTTTCTATTCTTCAGATGTGGGGAAGGAAAATCCATTCTGAGGATTGGCTTGGGGAGGAGGAGATGGGGAAGAGTGAATTATATTTTAAATGTTTTTATAAATAAAATTATCAAATTAAGATTATAAATAAGTTAATTAGAATAATATGTTTTTTAAAAATATAATGAGAGAAGACGTCCAACGTCATTTCAAAACAAAGACACAAGGCGTCTTTCATTGGGAAATAATCTCACATTCATTAATAACATTATAATTCAATAAAAACATTTTACATATTGTCATATTTTTTTACCTATTAATATAACACTAGATTATTAATCCGTGCGCTGCACAACAAAAATATCATAATAGATTACAGTATTATGTAAAGATAAACATAAATATATTTATGTGATATAAAAAATTTTAAATTTAATTATCGATTTTTAAATAAATAATGGATGATAAAGCAGACAATATTCATTCAAAAAATCAGCTTGAAAAATATATAATTGATCTAATGTTATGGTTATATTGATATAACTTAAAAAATTCTAACATGATATATGGATAATATGATTTTTTATTATAAATAAATATACGGATATTTTTTATTAATTAAAAAATCTTAAATATATGGATATAGATTAAATTAATTAATATCCACAAATTAAGAAATATTGAATTTGTTCCGTTTTTTTATGCTCCTGAAAAATTTCTCTCACCACCTTATGTGTCCTAATCGTTTGATATTTATAAAGATTTATGATTGTATCTTTATAGGCGTAGCAGATCACCGGTTTTGGACTTGTAGTTTTTAACATTGTAGGAAAGTGAAGCAATTCTTTATGAATTGAACCGAACCATATACACTAATTGTTAGAAAAATCAGTTTACCATCATAAAAAGTAACACTCAAATGTTCTGTCTTTCGACGCCGTGCTTTGCACAACGATTTTTTCTGAATTCGTACTTAAGCTTGAAGTTTCTGGTTGGCTGTGAGATTCATCGCCGGCCATGCAAGAACTTCGTGATTGTTGACGTCGGTCTTGTATATTTATATGATCATATAATGTGAAGTTGAATATTGATCATCCGTAATCTTATACGGTCTAAAGCCTCCAACTCTAATTCGTGGACAACATGCATCGATAATTTTCTTTCCGAATCTTGATTTTCGATACCTCTCTAATATTAGTAGTATTTTCATAAAATACTACTAATATAAAAACTAATGGTAGTTTAAATTGTATATTTCAACTTTATTGACAAAAATTTGTTATATTGTAAGGATAGGAAAACAAAACTTATATAAATATGTGTTAGATAGCGTATAATATGTGTTGAATAATACCGAATATTAGGAGTAAATAGTTTAGAATAGTATTTTTATTTAGAATATATATTGTTAATTCAGATTTTCTTAGAATCATTATCGATCTCGCCCTTGTACTTATAGAAGTGACCGTCACATGCTCGAATGGAGGCGAACAAGGTTTTCAACAAAACTCCTAAATTTATTCAAGTTCGTAACATTTAGCAATCGAAACAATAATCTAACGAGAAGACATCGAAAATAACGTCACGGTTGTACAAGACCCAAGAGGTGGGGAAGAAGATGAAATTAAATCCCATTCATGAGTCCGTATCAATCACCAATAAATAGATAACATGAACATACTGATGTTTACACTTGCTACCATCAGAAAAAACTACTGTGTTCCACACACATATTCAGCACCAAGCACAAAATGTCAATCCCATTAATATCAGCACATGTTCACATCCCTGATCCAAATTGTACATATAATCTACCAAGGACATAATGGGAGTCACATGTAAATGGTAGCAGGTACATCTTCACACCAGAAAAAGATTAAAGATCATTAAAAGCTCGTGGCAGCAAGTAGAATCCAATCTTATTTTGTACACATCATCATCGAAATTTAAATAAAATTTAAATACTATAAACAGATCATAAATTATTATTTTAATTATCAATTAATTTTAAAAATAAATCTCATATTCACACTTTAATAAATAAAACTCCAACAATTGATGGGAAGGCATTGTGTATCTATGATCGACTATTACATCATCGTGGAGCACCAAATGAAAACGTCACAAAATGCCATGACTTTTGGCGCGGACATTGACAAGATCATCCTTGTCGTGCGGTGGTGACGAGCGAAATGGTCCAAAATTGTACACTGATCTCATCATCTTCTCCACCGCTTGAATAGGAAAGCGGACAGCTGCACTGTTGTGGAACTTATGGGACAGTGACAGAGAGAACAGACTGGAGCAGTATATGTAACCACACGGAAACCAGCTGAAATTGTAGGCGTTCAACATTGACAAAAGTGCCATTTTTTTCAGAGATACATTGAAGGAGAGCAAGGCCCCCCACGCTCCTGGGTAGATTTGAGGCTGGAGCAGTTTTATTAGATACAACTGATATTTTCGGGACCGAAAAGAACAAGAGGTATACAATCGTATCATTATGATGGAAGAAAGGATTGAAGTTTTTTTTTTTTTTTTTTGGCGATATTCTCAAGGATAGTGATCAAGGTTTTCATGCAATCAATCGCAAAGTTACAAGGCATGTTATGAAATATATGGGGTACTGATATACGAAACGTTGTTAAGTCAGCAAAGTTTTTCTTTAAGGTTAATTAAAGGTTTTTTAAACAGATGATATTCCGTTGGAACCTTAAAAACGATGCGTTAAGTGCCCTAGTTTCAAGGTGATTTCGTGAATACACCCTCTTTCGTATCACAGTCTTAAATGTAGGAGAAAAAATAGAAGGAGAAACCTAAAATTTCACACTCCCAACTATAGTTTTCTCCTACACAGGTTAGGCAACATAAATGATGCCATAAACGGAAAACAATAAATGATGATGGGCAAGAGAGTGATAGTGTGAATGAATGAGCCTTTGATTCTATCTTTGAAAGCCCATGTTATGTTATGTTATGTATTTTTTGGGGTTATTAGGGCCCCACTTCATCAAACCAAGGTGACTATTAGTAAAATAAAGTGGGCATTGGACAACAGTCTTCTGTTTGTTGGACTACTGCTATTAGTTCTTCAAAGCTAGATTTTCTTACAGTCACTTTCTTGGTCACCTCAACCCCCCTTTGAATCAAAGAGCACATAAAGGAAAGCACCGTGAAGAAAGGAAACTATAATTTATGGGGGAGGAGTTGGTATGACTTGGTGTATTGTGGCGGTGGTCTTTTTCATATCCTGAAACGGAATACCTAAATTGTTTAATTATTTATAATTGGATAATCTCTAAAACAATTATGAAACAGCGTTATTTTATTGTATTTCGTTAGAAGAGACCCTTCCCGGCTTAATCATACGAGTATACAGCTTCATCAAAACTCACACAGTTTGTAACATCCTTCATGAACAAGACCATAAACATTAGAATCTCTCTTGAGGGATACAAAACAAAGACATAGGAATCGAGGTAGGAAGACAAAAGCCAGTGGATGCGTGCATACAAAAAAGCCAGTTCACTCACTCACATGTGAAAGAAACCTCACCATCACCATCACCATCACCATCACCATCACCCTTGTTGCTTCCCTCACAGATCCAAACACACTCCCCCAATCATTCTCACAAACCAAACCCCAATTATCACTTCAACATTCCAGCTGAATTCAATCCATCATCTCCACACACTCACCATGTAGAAAAAACCTCATCCAAGCTGTGATATGTCTTGATCAGCACAATGAGAATGCGGAAAATGATGATGGGTTCTTTGCTGTTGGTTCTTCTGTGCTTGCTCGGCTCATGCCGGGCAAGCGTGGTGTTGCAGGAAAAGAAAACATACATAGTCCACATGGCCAAATCCCAGATCCCGGCGGCCTTCGAGGGCCGGCACCAAGACTGGTACAGGTCCTCGCTCAGATCCGTCTCGGCGTCCGCCGAGATGATGTACACCTACGCCAACGTGGCGCACGGGTACTCCACCCGGATGACAGCATCCCAGGCCGAATATCTCTCAACTCGGCCCGGGATCCTGTCCGTGATCCCCGAGTCGCGATACCAACTGCACACGACCCGGACCCCGTTATTCTTGGGACTCGACTCCAGTCCCGCGGACTACACGGAGTCCGAGTCAACCAGCGAGGTCGTCATCGGTGTCCTCGACACCGGTGTCTGGCCCGAGAGTCGGAGCTTCCACGACGCTGGGATGGGTCCCATCCCGGTCTCGTGGAAGGGAGCCTGCGAATCGGGCACCAACTTCAATGCTTCAAGTTGCAATCGGAAGCTGATTGGTGCCCGGTTCTTTTCCAAGGGCTACGAGGCCGCACTGGGCCCCATAGACGAGACCCGGGAGTCCCGGTCCCCTCGTGATGACGACGGGCACGGGACCCACACCTCGAGCACCGCTGCGGGGTCTGCTGTCGCTGGCGCGAGCCTGCTCGGCTATGCCTCAGGGACAGCGAGGGGGATGGCGACGAGGGCGAGGGTGGCAGCATATAAGGTGTGCTGGCAAGGAGGATGCTTCAGCTCAGACATACTGGCTGCGATGGACGCGGCGGTGGCCGACGGCGTCGACGTGCTGTCGATGTCGCTGGGAGGGGGCACGGCGGATTACTACAGGGATAGCGTTTCTGTGGGGGCGTTCGCGGCTATGGAGAAGGGGATCGTGGTTTCATGCTCGGCGGGCAATGCCGGGCCTAGCGCGTATAGTTTGTCTAACATGGCACCGTGGATCGTGACCGTAGGGGCGGGGACGATGGATCGGGATTTCCCGGCGTTTGCCAGCCTAGGAAATGGCCGGAACTACTCCGGCGTGTCACTGTACCATGGGGATGCTGTGTTGAGTTCCCTCCTCCCCATCGTCTATGCAGGTATGGGATCCAACAAAATTTGAAGCTACAAACATGACATTGAGTCTCACCAATGATGAAATTTGTTAGACTAACTAGTAGTTTTTACTCATAATATTGATAAGTAATGACAATAGGTCAAATGAGTCAATTGAGATGATACTGAGGAATACAACTATTCAAGTATCCCAATCTGGGCCAAACAGAATGAGGCATGTGCAATGGAGCCTAATCACCAACCAGAGGCATGTCTCATGTGTAATTGTCGAATTTATTGGGTGAGTTTCTTGATCACTGATCTACTGAGTTTGGATTACTGGCAGGTAATGCAACTAACATGACCAATGGAAACCTATGCATGACGGGAACCTTGATCCCCGAAAAGGTTGCCGGCAAGGTGGTTCTGTGCGACCGTGGGGTTAACCCGAGGGTTCAGAAAGGTGCGGTGGTCAAGGCTGCTGGAGGAGCAGGCATGATCCTCGCCAACACGGAGGCAAATGGCGAGGAGCTCGTGGCGGATGCACATTTGCTTCCTGCCACAGCCGTTGGCCAGAAGAGCGGAGACGCGATCAAACAGTATGTTTTTACGGATCCTAACCCAACTGCCACGATCCTGTTTGAGGGTACGAAGGTTGGAGTCCAACCGTCGCCTGTTGTGGCAGCCTTCAGCTCTCGGGGACCCAACAGGTTGACACCAGAGATACTGAAGCCCGATATGATCGCTCCTGGTGTCAATATTTTGGCAGGTTGGGCGGGTAATGTGGGCCCGACTGGGTTGGCCACGGACACTAGGCGGGTCGGGTTCAACATCATCTCGGGGACATCCATGTCTTGCCCTCACGTGAGCGGGCTATCCGGGCTTTTGAAGGGTGCACACCCTGATTGGAGCCCTGCGGCCATCAAGTCTGCGCTGATGACTACTGCCTATATCTCGTACAAGGATGGGAAACAAATCGAGGATATTTCGACCGGTTTGGCATCCACTCCATTCGATTATGGGGCTGGACACGTGGACCCAGTCTCGGCCCTCGACCCAGGGCTCGTGTATGATCTAACTGTGGACGACTACCTAGGCTTCCTGTGTGCCCTGAACTATGACCCCTCCCAGATAAACACATTGGCGAGGAGGAACTATACCTGTGATGCTAGCAAGAAGTATAGCTTAGCGGACTTCAACTACCCTTCCTTTTCGGTGGCATTCAAGACGACAAACCAGGGCGGTGACACCACACCACTAGCAGGCCGACAGTGGTCAAGTACATACGGACATTGACCAACGTGGGCATGCCAGGGACTTACAAAGTGACCGTTAAATCAGAGTCCCAAGCTGTGAAGATAGAGGTCGAGCCAGACACATTGAGTTTCAGTAAGCCGAATGAGAAGCAGTCATATACAGTCACATTCAACGCTGGTTCTATGCCATCAAGCACCAACAGCTTCGCCCGGATTGAGTGGTTGGACGGGCAGCATGTTGTTGGGAGTCCGGTTGCATTCAGCTGGACATAGACGGAACGAATCAAATGGTAAGAATGTGGTGGTTACCTTGTTATTTGCTCTTTGATCTGGTTTGAATTTAACAGCTCCAATTTGGAAAGCTGAGCTAGTTCTTTTCTTTTTCCCACGTCACTGCAATGTAATTTCATCTGAGAATCCACAAGATGACAGGATGAGGAAGCAAATCCACAAATCCCGTAAGATTGGGTTCTGTCTATGTACATGTCCACATGGCAGCTGTGTTAATCCAAGTTCAAAGAAATGGCAGAATGCAGTGCCGGTGTTTGTTCCACATCTTTGGCATCACAGCAGTTTCAACTAGTTTCTCCCAAGAAGTGAGGCCACGATAGGATTTACGTAGCACGTATTCCATCGAAGTTCTCCTATCAATAACTTCGGAACAGAGGTTAAATCTTGATAGATGTAATACTCTGGGTTAAATGTTAATGCAATGGAAGGACTAACCCCATTGTCCCAGCCTGCGGCTACCAATTGCTGTCAAACAGAGGCTGCTGTCAAGTGACGCAGCTCATGGTTAGAAAACACGGGCACAATGACCGGAGCTCCAGAATATGAACCTTATGCCTATTTACCACATTCCATACAGTCGATATAGAAATCATGCGGATGCACCAGCATCTTTCTCCTACTCCTAGACATGAAAATCTGTCCTCGCCCTCACAAAAACGGGAGCATCATACTCCTACTCACCACAAAGGGCACCAGATCAGATCCGACCTCAACGGGCCTTTCATTCCACCAACACCTCAACACTCAGACAAGTGCTGTGGATGTCGACGGAAACTTGGATCACCAAAAGGGAGAAACCAGGAACACAAGACAATGGAGAACAGCGAGCAACAACTGAAGAAAAATGGAGAAAGTGAGGATCAGCAGGAGAAGAATAAGAAGGAAACGGATGCGGTGCTGCCGACTGAGACCAGTCCCTACGTCAAGTACGAAGATCTCGAGGACTATAAGCGCAAAGGGTATGGCGCCGAGGGCCATTTGGAGCCGGTTATTGGCTGTGGTGCCGGAGCCACCGATGCTCCCACCCCGTCCGGCGCTGCACCCACAGGTTTATGGACACGTGATGGAGCCGTCCACGCCATCAACGAACCATGGAGTACTTTCAACTTGTCATTTTTTTGGGCTTTTGCAAAACTGATCCTGTTGTAATGGAATGAGTTTCAGACTATGCGACTAAATGTGCTTAACCGACCGTTAATCCTATCCCCTGATCTACACCACATTTCAGCTTTGACTGGCGTACGTCAGGTTGCATCAGCACTTCCTGTGAAGATGATGAATAGATGTTCCCAAAATTCGATAATTATCTATACGCAGAGATCAACTTCCATCGGCATGATCAACTCCCTAGTCTATTTCCACCCAAAGCAATGGAACATCAGCCGATTCCATGTCAAGAATACAGCCAAATCAAGTATATCCAGCTCGCTAAACATCCTTTGAGATCTGTGTGTTTTCTATGAGAACAAATATAGAATTTTCCTATTTTACAAACACATGAAACCAAGGGAGCACATATGAAAAGGGATGAGCAACTTCCATAAATCAGATGGAAAAAAATCCAATACAATGACAACGTCTCAACCAAGCTCAACATACAGGATTGATGCAGATGGACAAGCATGTTGGTTAGACACAACTGTAAATCCCTAAAGGCACAAGCGATTCCCTAGATGACTGATGGATTCGATTCTTGATCACATTGACATCCATGAGAATGAACTCGCAGAACAAGTTACATTGTATGATATAGACACAAGATTATTACCTAAACTCATGCAAGAAGATGATTTGATATTAACTCGGAGCATTGGATTTGCAAACATATAGAGAACTTATAGTATTTGATGCATTTAAATGGAGCACCAGGCAGTTCATCTTCCAAGATTATGCCGCTGGTTTTTGAAATAGCTGAGTAGCGCTTGAGCCTGCGAAGGCAACACAGAACATATCACAACAGAGGGAAAGTTGTATTCAGTGCAAAGATATTCATCAAAGAGAACTGCTAGCAACGGTCCATTTTAGAAGTAAACTTCTGTGGATGATACATGATCGTTAGTTAATCTCCTCATGATAAAAAAAATAGTAGTAATCAGCGTACCTTTTCCTTGGCTCTTGCGGTTCCTAACTGCGACAAAGTCACCAAAGGGGGGACAGCTCCCTCCTGAAGCACCACGTTGCAATATCTACTGCTGCTGGTACAAAGCTGCAATAGTGCAGCAGCCGCACTCTCCTTTCCTCTAGCCGACCCCAACTCAACAACCTCAACAAGGAGAGGAATGCCACCAGCCTGGGCAATTGCGGTCTTTCCTTCAGGTATTGTAGCCAGATTCGCCAAAACAGCGACGGCCTTGTCGACTAATCCTGCTGCTGGATCCATCAACTCAACAAGGTGTCTGATGGCACCTGCCTGCACTATTCGGGCCTTGTTCTCAGGATGTATTGAGAGATTGAACAAAGCAGTGGCAGCATCCTTTTTGCCTCTGGGCGTCCCATTTCCTAGTAATTCAACCAGAGGCTCAATAGCTCCAGATCGACCTATTCTCATCTTGTTTTCCTCCATTACTGAGAGGCTGAAAAGTGTGGCGGCTGAGTTCTCCTTAGCCTCAGGACTGCCTGTTTGAAGAACATGAATAAGAGGTTCAATTGCACCAGCGTCTGCTATGGCAGTTTTGTTGTTGTCGTTGATAGACAAGTTCAGGAGAGCTGTCACAGCGTTTTCCTGTGTCCTTGGATCAGTTGAATGCAGCAGGCCAATCAGCAAGCTTATGGCCCCACCATCTGCAATCACGATTCGGTTTTCCGTGCTCTGCTTCGCAAGTTGTCGTATCTCGCCTGTGGCCACTCTCAAAGTTTCTACTGAAGTGCTCTTCAGGTCCTCCACCAAGTTCTTGACCTGGGCTTCGACACCAGAGAGGTCAGGCCTTGTTTCTGCAGCAGGCGACGACACTCTTCGAGGGGTGAGCCTATCTGATGGCCGGCGCCATAGCGACTGACTGCGAGACCTGATCTCCATTAACCTTGAGGGGAAGTCAGGTTCTCTTTGTGGAATAGTGATAGGGGTAACAACAGGTGGCTCCTTTGGTAGCTCCCCAGAAGCATCACTGCTATAAGCTGCAGGACTCTCAGAAGCCTGATTTGCATCTTCCAGGTTCCCTTGGGCTACATTAGTCTCCGAGACAATGCTGGAATCTGATGAAGTCCTGTTGTGTCTCTGAGGAGAATATTCACTAGGACAAGTAGCACCAACTGGCCCTTCTGTTACTGGTGACACAGAGTGCAGACGATGTGAATCTGAACCGGTTTCTCCGTAACTCAACCTGTCTCCGGGAGATGCTCTTACCATATCCACGGCATCATCACCACCAGAATTTGAGCGGTTTCCTTCTAGGCGAGAGTTGGGACGAGAAGGTTCCTGGTGAGCCCTAGGTGATAATGAGGAGCTCCTTCGGTCCATCAGTATAGGCTGCTGTGACTCAGGCGATGCGTTAGGGTTGCTTCTAAAATTAGTTCTAGGCTGTGTACCTTGTAATGAAGCTGAGTCTGTGAAGGGAAGAAAGACCTGAGGCTGATTCAAGCTCACAGACTTAACAGGGTCAGGCAGCTTTACATTGTTTATCTCACACCAATTAGCAATGAGTGCCTTGACGGTATAGTTAGGTATCAAATTTGTGTGACTTAAAGTCTGCCTAGTCTTTGGGCAGACTATGAGACCAAGATCAAGCCACTTCCTGATGTAAGCACGTTCATAAGTTTGCCCTGACGCTACAATGACAGGGTCAGTCATCAGCTCAAGCGACAGCGGGCAGCAGAAATCAGCTGGAATTGGAACCGGAGGACAACTCTGAGATTGCTTTATCAAGACGAGACAATCATGCATTTGTGTAACAAGGGCAATCAGCTTTTCAAAATATTCGACTTCTGAATTCTTCTCCGCATTTTCCTTCAGTTTCTCAAGAGCTACAGCCTCAATAAGCACCTCCTCGTTAGACCTTAAGCCCAGGCAATCTGCAGTTTTTGTCAACCTCTGTGGACTTGGCACATGGCCACCAGATTGATCTCTTAAGGCTTCAGCGATAACTGCTGATGTCGGCTCAGAGACTGTGCTCTTGATTTTCTGAGTGCAATGCTGTTAAAAAACGACAAATGTCAAACACCCATTCCTGATTGATACAAATTCATATTCCAACTTCGTACAAAATGCTAGCCACGTACCTCTAAAGATGATGAGCTCAGCTCATCGGGGAGCTTGTGATGTAAATTTTTCAGCACTTGGAAGATCTCCACTGTGCAATTCTTAATCCTTGTTGTCAATGATTCAGCTTGAAGAACCTAAGTCAAGTAAAGGGGTGGAGTTAAAGAGAAGAAACCAATCGACGTCAGTTGATAAACTTACAGCAACCGGCAGAGTGTCAGATAAACAGGGGAAAAAAGGAGGAGAAACGGTAGGCTTGAATTTTAAAGTGCTATGACCAAGATACAAAATGTGATGGCTGATTGCATTAAAAACGTAGCAAACAAAGAATTGCAGAAGTTAAGACTCATGCCAACATGAATAGTAAACTTCGTACTGGAAAGGGTGAGCATAGTTAAGAACAATATTATCTAAAAGGTGAGGTCATGCTATGTGACTTTGTGCAAGTGCTGAACAATGAGAATCTTACGAAGTATAAGCGTCCAAAAAAGGGGAAAACTACAAGGGAACTAATGGCTAAATCATAGAGTCTTAAATATTAACTCAAGATGAAAAACGAAAGGATATGCAAGAGGCATCAACAAGTGATAAGAAAATCTATACAACTAATAAGGGCAATAAAAGATAACCGTAAAGGTAAATGCTTGTTCAGCAACCTTGGTAAAGCACTTAATTTGTTTAAGGAACACCAGGGCTTTGCTACAATTATCTCGGCGGAACTGTTATCATATCCTACATCGCTTCTGCTACCTGGCCAGCTCTATAAAAAACTTAATTTTTTCCCCATTGCTCCCCATAATTCTCTTTGAAGTGCATTCATAATTGCATTCCTTCAATCCAATTCATTCGATATTTGTACAGCACCCAAATCCCACGAAATCACAACCTTATCTAACACAGTACGTTTCATTTTCCACCATTGGACCATGGCATGAGAAAGGTCATCTGGAATGTAGAGTTATTCCAAAAATCAGATTCAGTTTTCTCTTATGTTTTGCAAAATTCCTTTCAAATTTCACCTACTGGAGCAATGGCTTAAGAGGGTAAATTTCCGAAACCACACAGAATCCTGGATTATTGAGTGATCATCCACATGCTAGTTTTGGAAGAGAAACATGAAAATGAAAATGGAACTATGAGCCTTTATATAGCTTCCTTGATCAGAGAGATCCAACCTCGACTCAATATTTGAAGAGAAAACATAAGAAGAAGAAGAAGTCTTAGTAATGGCATATGCTTACACCCTTCCACACAACGAGTAGCTTTTTCTCTTGCAAATTCACACCTCGAAGTTCCTAATCTTTTTCCTCTTTTGGGCAATAACAGGGCTAGACTGATTCTGGCCACACGTTCTCAATGAAACAAATTGAATCTCTACACATAACTTCAGCATATTTTCCTTTTGCTCCACAGAATCTAAAAAGTATTTAAAATAGATTGACAAATAACATAGTTATAAATCCAAGTAGCATGACGATCATCACCACTTACCAGATATATTCTGCTCAGCAAAGGATGCCAATTTCCAAAGAGGTCCCTCAACTCATCAATAGATTCACCAAGTTGCTCCGATGCCTTGTTAAGCAGATCATTAGTGGATAGTTCTGTGCTGACCACAACACCCAGTATTGGCTTCAATAATTTCAGGATTTCTTCCAACTTTTGGTAAATTTTCCTCAATGGTTCATGGTTGAAATCCTCAGAGGATGATAAGATATGTGTGATGTTGTTCAGGAGGGTCTTCAATAGTGACACCTCCATCACATCTGCAAGATCAAAGAGAATTACAGAATTGTTAGTCACTGCCTAAATGATGCTTTTGAAGTCTTCCAAGATAACAATCATGAACCACGAATTATCAGGTACTAATATCTGAGGATTCTCTAGTTTACGTGAAAGAAAGTCTTATACAAACCCACAATATCAGAGGCAAATGGTATGTCAAAACTTCGGGCAAACATCACACGGGAATCGTGAAAGTTCAGGAATCATTTAACAGCACGAAAGATAACTGAATAAATATTTATTGAATATGAAAACAAAATTTTAATCCTAAAGACAGCAACAACAATTAAAAATTAAAAGTTACAGAATTACCAAAAAGATTGACTGAACGGAAACTACCAAACTTGGAATTAAAAAAAAAAATCTGGTCACCCTTTCGAGCACATTTCATTCTCCGCAATTGAGATTAGTTTCACCTAGTAATGCTTCTGCATCACCAATATTGTCTCTAAAATATCAACTGTCTCAAGCTGAAGAAAATCAACAACACATAAGAAATTCAAGAAAATGAGAATGATTACCTCAAACTTAATGAAAAGATCTCTTCAGCTTTCTCTCCTTCAGATACTTTAAATTTTTTCCGCCTTAAAAGCTTTTCCTTATACCATGTTTTTGAGAATGAAACTTCTAGGAAGTGAAAGGAAAAAAAAAATCAACTTTTAAGCTCTTGAGATATGTCCATCTTGCGTTATTCTCTTGGGAGTTGCAATTCTTCAACTTTGTTTCTTTTATTTTTCGTCTCTGGTTGACATCGACAGGTGGATAACCAGAATGGTTGAGCAAAAAATTTATGTGCCAGGGATGGCGAAATAAGCACTTTGACTGAAATAGTAACAATGCTAATTTATTAAAAGTGGCCTGTAGATTTATCATTTTAAAATAATTCAGGATAAACTTCAATTACTCATAATAGTAGCAAGAAATGTCCATTGGAGCTTCATCTTAAATATGAAGAAATTTAGCTCAATTTATCATTTATAATTTGAGCTAACTGCAGACAAAAATCGAGTACCCTCATGTCGGACAGAGACTTTCACATAAGAATAAAGCTCTTACTACAAATCAGGAAAAAATCTAACAAAATCCAGACAAAAAGGAGATCTCAACACTTAGTTGCGTACCCGCTCTAATAACTATGCCCGCATCAGAATTCGGAATAACAACAGCACATAATACTTGCCCAGTTGGCATGCTTCAGCCAAAAAATGGTTACTAACTACCGGCCTTATATCCTTCCACTGATTACAAACATAATCCGATAGTATCTCCGTGATTATTGAAGCAATTCACAAATCTCGAAGGCCTAGACCACTGAACTCAACTACAAAGGTCTATATTCTATTGGGAATCTCCTAGTTATCAGCGGTAACTCGTACAAAAATGATGTTCTTCGAAGAAACCACATTTAGTCCTCCTCCTACAATTTCCCATGAATATTTGCAACCTGTTCTTACTTTCTACATTAAACCACAACACCAAACCTAATGACGAACTACCTTCCTAAAATCCAATCATTCCACACTATAGATCACGAGACCATCCACCTCGGTATTTCAGCATCATAATCAAAGCAAACAAACAAGGAAACAAGTGTGATACAAGTTTCATTCTTATGAGTTAAAAAAAATGATGGTAACAATGATAACACAGCAACAACAAACTGCAGCATAAAGATCAATCGGTTTCGACCGATCACCCGATCATCGAAGGCGCTATAGCATCCATCGATTCATCAAAATAGCTTCATAAAAAGCACAAATCAAAGCCACGAACTGATCCCACCGCCTCCATCCAAGACATCCAAGTACTGTGTCAGTACAGCATCAAATTATACTAGTAATATTTTCGCAATCATAGGCGGCATCAAACCCTATGATACGGGCCAATAGAAAAGGGGAAAGACGTACAAGGAAGTGAAATCAGCCAGATAGGGATGGAATTTGAGAGATCGAACTCACCGGAGAACGAGATTCGATGAAGTTATTTAGCTTTGACTCGAACTCGCCGGAGAAAATTCCGGCACGGCGTCGATCGGCGAAGAAGAAGAGTAGTATCCCCTCCTCTACTGTTTGCTCAGTTTGTCGTTTTGTGAGGGAGGTTGAAACAAGCAAGTAGAGCAGAGGCCGAGGTTTAGGAGACTAGGAAGGAGAAGACGACGACGCCGCGATGAGGGGGCGGAGGAGAGTGGCCGGCGCTTGCCCGTTACTGGATCTCACAAAGAGAAAATCATTTGACTTATTAGAGCATTGTCCAATGATGCCTGGGCTCGTTTCTTACAGCGATTAGATGGGATAACCAAGTGAATTCAACTCATTTCATCCTCATAATTATTGTGCTGATATCCTATTAAAAAATTATTCTTATAAAATTTTTAAATTTATCACAAATTATTTATTAATATATATTATCTTAGCATTTTTTTAATTGATATTTTCAATATAGATTTTAATATTGAAAGAACAATAATTTATCAAATTTTTTTAATATAATGACCTTGACAGTATCAAAATCAATCTTGACACTAGTCATCCATATTATCTGTTTGTTTTAGTCTAATCATGGGAACATTATGTAGGTTTAGGACTATCCGTTTCTATATATGTGAACATACTCATAAAGGTTACGGTACCAAGCCAACAGAACAAAATGTATTGCATCCAACAACCTAATGTCAATGCCATGAAGCAGACTTCCGTGCTGCAAACAAAATCTCGATGTCATACCTATATCATCCACAAGTTCTTTCACTTCTTTACTTTGTGAAATATAGACTATCAGGATACATTCAAAGCATGAAACTCAATGCTTAAGCAGCACAAAGAGTCGGCCATTCGTCGAATTCACCAGGTGCAATGAAACGTATATTAAAAGTTCAGTGACCTTCCAAGCCATAAGCAAAATGTTATAAACCCCTCGCAACATGCTTCAAAATCTACGCAAGATTCAACTGGAACAAGCCATCAAGTTCATTAATCAAATACTGTAAGAAGAACATACAAGAAGTTCACAAGAGAAAAACTAGAGTGAGGAGATCTTGGAATCAACTGATGAATCGCCCCCATTAAACTGAGGTTACAGATTTATCAGCTGCATCCCATGTATCAAGCTCTTGACCACGGTTACAGCTATACCTTTGGCATGCTCAGACAGGGGAAAACTTTTTACAGCCAAATCGAACAGCATCAAAATGGAATGTTATAAAGAGAATCAGAAATCCCGAATCCTCCGAAGTTAAGCATGCTCCCCCAGTTAAATCTTCCCAGCTTGTTCCTCAGCTTGATAAATGATAAACCATTCAATATGGCAAAACCATGGAGTCATGCGAGATGTTACCTCTTCTGATGTAAATGTACTGGCGGAACATCCGAGTAGCGACTCAAATATTGAGCAGCAAGTCATTCAGTTACAATGGTTTGAAGTTCTTGCTCAGCGATAGCCGCATCAACAGGCTTGTATGGTACTGTATTTTGCTGTCTCCATCTCCAAGCAAACCATATACCATAGGCCGATAAGCCGAGAATAAATAAGACAATGACGCTCATAAGAGCTGCAACATAATGTTGTTCCCACCAAAACCTATATTCCATATGAAAATTACAGACCATATTAGCGAATGCAGAAGGCACACAAGTACCAGTATATCAATAAGGTCACATTACCAGTTTGGCGGGGGCTGCACATCCAACTGTACCAGCCGATAGCTTCCTAGGGTCGCTGGAAGTTTGGCTTGATGTTCAGCTAAACGAGAAATTATCAGCTGCAGTTTGAAGTACCAGAAAAGATATTAATCCATCTACTGAAATACCAGAAAAGATTAATCCATCTACTCATTCTGCACAGAAACGAGACCTTTTAAACAACTGTATTGCAACAGCAATTACCTCTGCAGTCGACTTGGAGAAGTGATTTAAAGATCCTTGAGGAAATATTTCCCATGTCACTAAAGAACCATTTTCATGGGATGTTGAGTTTATCAAATGCACCTGAAAAGCATACTTGCAAAATATTAACCACTGCAAGTGAAAATTCAGCTAGAGCTTGTTAGAACACGAATAGATAGCTCCCTCATCACTACCTGCGAACTGTTGACTCCCAACTCCTGAGCAAGGACTCCAGAGAGTTCCGAAATATGAGGCTTCAAGTCGGAATAATTCATGCTCAAGAGAACATCGAATATTAAGACTCCGATGTGTTCTTCTCCTGGGCAATATAGAAATTGTGGCCAACATGACTGGACTGTGCCATTAAAGTTTCTTGGAGAGACATGGCCAAAAGTACAGAAAGTGCAAGAAACCTAACATCCTTCTAAACAGAAGTTCAAGAACAGCAAATGATCTCCAAAATTGATATGATCATTGAAGCCCACATCTACAGCGGCATCCAAGGAAGGAAAACATAAAGGTCTTGACAAGCATAACGTACATCCAAAGGACATTATCCATACATAGTTGTCAAGGTGCTAATGCTTTTAGGTGATAGTAGATCATCCTCAGCAAGGCAGCCAGTGCCTAGGCCACAAGGTGTTAACACTAAGGAGTCCAGGGCATTATCCAGTGACACAATAAGAATTACATATTGCCCAGTAGGTGACAAAATTTATATTATCAAACTAATTAAATGCTAACCCATTAATCCAGCTGGAAGAAAAACACATTAATCCAACATCCTTGTGAACAACACTCCAATAAATTGAGTTTTATCCTCTTAAAAGTGAACTAGATAAAACACTCACACATACATCAAAATCTCGGGAAAAATTAATGGATGCCTTCATGCATACATGAAATTTTTGCATCATTTCTCATCAAGAATAGGAAGTAATCAACCCCTTTTGATGGATATCATGCAACAGAAGTAGTAAGTACTTAGATTAATATTTTGAATAGAAGAAAGTACACTAGCTGATTTTATACAACCCTTAATCACATACCTGGAAGTTCATAATTTTGTGGACCACTAGAAGCATTTGCGGGTGCCATCCCAGCAATCGGAACCTCTGGAGGTGAAGCTGAACGAACTGGAACATCACTCATATGAAGTCTTCCCCATAAATCTGAACAGTTGGTCTTCCAGAAGCCAACTTGAGAATGCTCACGATCATACACCACAAGAGTATTGCGGACAATAATACCTGTCACAAATATGCATTGCGCTTTGTGATAATTGCAATAACTTAATACAGGAGAATAATCAAAACCAGGCAGTTAGCAAAGGATATATAAACATTATTTACTGCACTACCTCCTAAAAGAGTAGTGGGATCTCTTCCATTCTGGAATATTCCAAGACAATATGCACCATGCACCTTCGTATGCTGCAGAAATAAGGAAAAAGTGGTTTCATTGAATTGATTATATTTCCACGAACATGAAATTCATTATAAGAAGACAGGCATCTCATAATATCATAAAAAGAAAAGCCATACTTACGCGAAAGAGATAGTTCTCAGGTGACAAGGAAAGTTTTTTACTGTTGCCTATCACCAAATCTATTGCTGGAAATGCTTTCGAGAGTCCTGAAACATCGCTGATGCAACAAAATAATCAGGGAATCAAGTTCAAGTGTAGAAGATTGCTCAACACTCAAGCAATCAGTTCATCAGGAATACCTTCCAGCTCCGGAAAAGCAGATGTCATTATAATTGGGGTCAGGACCACTAATTCGCTGAAGGCCATGGAGTTCGTTCAAGATCTACATGGTAGAGGAAAAAACGGCATATGTCAAAACTATAACCCCAAACCACAAAGAATAATGAACTTAATAATCCAAACAGTCCAACCATACTTCTAGACATGGGAGGACGAGGAGGAGGAGGTGGTGGTAGTGGTTAATGCCTAAAGATAAGTTTTATGCTATGTTGGATGAACAGGCAAATAGCGATCAAACGATCAGCTTTTAAGGTTGGGCAGTTTATAATCCTATAAACTCAAAAGTCAAAACTCTGAAAAACATGAGTCTGCAGGTAGGCCGGAAAGTTTCATCTGGATTCTGCAAACCTGAATAGAGTAGATATCACCAAATTTTAAATTGGCTCCCTAAAGGCAAGCAAGGAACGATATGGGAAGCCAAACTAAGTATGTAAGTCTGCTAGTCTTTAACTGCGACGTTACACAAGTGCCAGTAATTCTTTTAGAAAATGAATCTTACAGCAGCCTTGAACTCTGCAAATGCCTCCTCGGGAAGATAAGCATAAGTAGTACCACTATCCATGACAGTTCCATATTTTCGATCAAAAACATTGGGATCTATCGACAGTGCTTTCCCAGCGATGTGTATCTCCTTCAACTCGATATTGTAATACGGACTGTTTCCATCCCGAAACTAGAGTAATGTGTCAGATTTATCAAAAGTATTTGTCAGGGAAATGCAAAGTTATAATAAGGCGGAAAAATTTGACCAACTCGTACCTGCGGCCTGAGTCTGAACTACTGAATATCGTGTCACTAGGTGAAGATATATCTCCAAGTATCATTGCACCCCCTCCAACATCCATGCCACCGTAACACAACGAAAATGAATCACTTATTACACCTTTCTCAACAAGTTGATCCACAATGCTGAGATCACCACGACCCAAACCCATTATACCATCAGCATGCTGGCTGTACAAATCACCAGTTTCCGTATTTTCACAACCAAAAACGGCAAGTTGTGGGGCAAGGTCACTTTGGTTTCCAAAGGATACAATATCCCGACCAAGGACACCACTGCTGGAACTCATCTCTGCATACTGTCTCTCATATGTACACTGAGACCTGTCACTGTCACAGGTGCAATCTGGATTGCACTTCAATGGCTGATATGTACTGGAGAATTCCCGTTGGAACCTGGGATCCTGTAAGTTGAAGCCCAAGGAATTATAACTTCTAAAGAGTCGTAGCATAATGAGAATTTGAACTGAAAGTAGTTTGGAGAATTACACATGCAACTCCTCGAGAAAGACATAACTAGTACTTTAGCCACTCTCCCCCATTTCAAATCGAAAGCAGCAGCTCGATAGAAAATTTTTCTTAAGGTGTAAGAGCGTTAATTATAAATTGAATGACTTCCTATTCCATATAAAACAAAAATGTTATTCTTACAGCAACTTAACTTCGAGTTGACCATCTCAACAGATGCAGGAAAGGTTATAAACTTCCTCAATCCTTCATGATATAGATACTAATAAGTCTTATACCTAAACTAAGATTCTATCCCTGTTCACTTTGTTGAACCTTCTTCGAGTTTCAAGTTAACAAAAGAAAAGACTAGCCTAATGCGAAAGTCTCCGATGCCAATTCAAAATCTGACCCACAGAAACCCCAATTGCCAAGTAAAGCAGATTACCAACTCGAAATCCTCAACCAATCCACTCCCATATCTACATCCTCAAAACACTATCAACCCGACCAAAAAAGCCAACAACATCCGTAACTTCCGTTAACGTCACATCAAATCACAACAAATTATCACAGGCATGGAATATCATTTCAAGATCTAGACATGACTTTTATCTGTTAATAATGTTCGCAACAAATGAAACTCCACACCACGCTCCACTAAATTCACTAGAATCGAGACACGAAGCATCCGTCACCTGATGGTTTCCACACTGTTCACACGAATCACAAGGAACATAAGTCACAGTACTCCCGGAATCCACGATCAGCGCGAACTCCTGCGGCGGCGTCCCGATCAAAAGCCTTGTCGTATAATACCTAATACCACAGATCCAAATCCAATCCATCAATCCAACACAAAACCTAACCAAAACAGACCGAATCCGAATCCGAATCCGAAATCCTCACCCGTTCGATAACAGATCATCATAGAGTCTCATCCTCGCATTCGGCCGTCGACCTTGATCCGATTCCTGAAGACGACGGCTCGAGAAGCGGCTTCTTTCGTTGGACGTTGAAGGAGGAGGAGATCGGTAGAGGGGGAGCAGCATCGGCGGCGGGAGGCCGGGGCGGGGTGGTTGCAGGAGGGCGACGTGGTCGGAGGATGCGAGGAGAGGATCGAATTGGAGGACGAGAGCGAGGAGCAGGATCGCGGCGACGGATCGGTGACGGCGGCGAGACATGGCGACGATGACGGAGTCGCCCGCGGAAAGCGGCGGCGGAGGAGGAAATGGTAGGCTCGGGCGACGGGGTGGGAAAGTGAATTTTCGATATGGAACGGTGATTAGGTGATTGTGTATTTTAGAAGGAAAGAGAAGAAAAATCAATTTTGTTTTCAAGAACACAAGTTCAAATCCCATGTATAAAATATGAAATATTTATCACATATCGTATGAATGATTTATAAAATGATCAAATTATTTTTTTTTTTAAATTTATCGTGAAATATTTTTTATAGTTTAAATTATATATTATAATTCTGGATCGAAATAAATTACTTATCGTATTATTTAATAATAAAAAATAATGTATTAAAATATATAATGAACAGTATTATTAGTATATAATATTATATGTTTTGTGGGATGAAGAGATTAGTATTTTTAACTATTTAATATATATATATATATATATATAAGAAACTCGTTCTCATATCAAATAATATTTAATTGTTTCGCGATATGTATATGGATAAAATTTACATCGTAAATAATTATTGATTTTTTATGATAAATTTATAAAAATTAGATTTGATGTGACATTTATCAAATTTTGACTGGACAAAAACAAAAATGGTAGTATAATTTTGATAATGACAGATCTCAAACAAATATTCTTGTACAAATAGTTTGTCCAAATCCAAAATAATTTTTTTTTTCATCACGCAACACATTGATACAAAATGAATAGAACGTAGAGTTTAAATCATCGTAAAAACAACTATATTTCGCAAATGTGTAATTCGATCGTATAATCATTGATGTAGCATACGACGAAATGACCTTAATTCACACTCCCACGTACAGGGTCCTCTGCCTCCGTCGTCATCATGATCGACTGGCCAACCTCTCTCAGGCGCTGGGCAGCTACAAGAATTTGCTCGATCTTCTCTAACATCAAGATAATCCATGCGATTCTTGATCCATATTTCTCGCACAACTGTATTTATTATCCTCTTTCTAAGACGAGAGACACTAATATTTGTCCTCTCGAGAGTATCATGAAGTAATTTAAGAACTTCATTAGAGTTTCTATCCTTCGCGCCATATGCTAGAATAACACCAAGGACATAGCACGCTTCAAGATGCCCCTTTTCTGCTGCTCTGCCAAGGTTCTCGAGTCCAGCTTCCAGTCTCATGCGACTGAAATAATCAATCTGCATACAAAGAACAGAACAATAACAAAGTATTCATTTAATAGCTGCGATTAATTCTATGACACAAGGTTAAAGATGTATCAATCCCTACCATTCCTTCTCTAAAGAAGATCTCTGGATTGCCACAATCTTTGCAATGTTTGATAAACAAGTCGTGTTTCTTGTCATCCTTTCGCCATTGGACCACTGGAAACTTATCACGAGGAATTTCGATATGCTCGATTACATAATCGTTTTGAGTTGCATCACCAAACTCCTTGCAACTCAATATATAACACGGATTAGATATACACAACGAAGATGTTTCCAAAGCAACCGATCAACAAAACTACAGAAAGATGAAAAAAGAAAACTACGAAGACAAGGAATCCTCCAACGATAATGGTAATTGGAGAAAAAACAACAATGCAAATAAGATTTTACGTACCATAATTTGATGTTTTGTAGATCTTTGAAGGAAGAGCTTCCAACTCGAGCCATAATTTCGGTAAGGAGATGCATCGGTAGCGTCTTCATCCGTGAAGATGGATCGAGCGAGTTACCCTTGTGCTTCGTCTTGGTTGAATCGATTGATCTCTCCACAGGTTTTCTTGTTATTGAAGAGGGAGCCATTGTATGAACAAAATTTGAGGGGGGAGATTTAAACTAATCTGTTGTAATAAGAATAAGGAACCTGTTGTATGTATTTGTTTTTCGGTGTTTCCAAATTCTATTACAACCTAAATATAGGTAATTGAAGAAAACATGGAACATATATTATATAAGGTAATAGTCTCCTTAGATAAAAAAAATTTTCTTTGAAGGAACAAATGAAAGTTTTCATCTTACTACAAGCTAAGTTTCGTTGTAATTAATTAATCTGATAACAAAGATTTTAGATGTAAATTGTAAAGATATGATACGGTAAACGTTTTGATTAGTTAGTTCCACACACACAAAAACCCGTAAAAAAAAAGTTCAGAAAAGATAATATGACTAGTAATGTTTTAAAAAGAGGAAAGTCTGGAAGTGCATTAAGAAAGGAAAGTATATCCTCGCTCTTTTGCACTCGGTACCCGACAATGGAATAGACTATATACAAACCATCATTAGGATATAGTTATGGAAATTTCTGTCATATATATTTCCTTTCGAAGGGTGCAAAAGGATCAAAAATTTATATGGAAGTTGAATTTTTTTACATTTATATAATAATAGGATTTATTAAAGTAAAGTAACGGAAAAATAATGAGATTATTGTAACAAATAACAAATTATTTGATATTTTTTATTTACAAATAAAAAAATGTTATATTTGTAATAAAACAATGTTATATTTTTCGTAAAACGAAACAAATATAAAATAACATTGAAAACAGATATAAGTATGGCACAAATCATGGTGAGTACATCTACCTGTGTTGTAAATCGTGCACATACTCAGATGAAGAATATAAATTGATCCCTCTTTCAAGTTCCAGGCTGTTTGGGTGCAAACGTCCATCTATTGCACTCGACAAATCTAGTGGTCTTTTTCTTCTTATCATATAATGCTATTGAGGTTACATCATGTTACAAGTAACCCAAATTTAAAATACACCACATGCTATACAATATCTCTGATCTTGGATATAAAATCAAGATGCGGCACGCTTGAAGACGAAGAGAGCCTTTCATACTCCTCCCATCGATCGCCTGGTTCGACATTGTCATTATCAGCACGAAATAGGTAGCCGAAACACACCAGTTAGTCCAAAGTGTTGATGTTGTTCTTGGTTTCTGGTGATCTAATCCAAGAACCAAAAGTGATGCTCCTTGAAACCAGATATAGTATAAATGTGGCGTATGCAGCTGTGAAGACGCAAATTATGGAGCCAAACATGACTCCTTGAACTTCAGAAGAGAAGAAGTCGATCATGAGATACCCGTTTATTACCATGACAAGGGCGGCCACGAGCCACGAGATCATCTGTACATAAAAAAGGTATATAATCATGTTATTCAAAGACGTCAAAGGATTGAACCAAAAACTAGACTCAATATAACAGGATAAGCATTAACAACAAGCCAACAACACAAACGTAACAGTTGTCTATTTAGTTACAGTTTAGATTTATGAAATTAGGTTCGGTGCCACACTTCATCCTGGGAAAGTTGGTTCAGCCATTCCATTATCCATTTATCATGCTATCCGGTGCAAGCATTGTGCACGCATCGACTTGTAGAATGAGCCTATAGGATTCAGATGGCTGTTTCGGGTTTGAGTTTCCTTGGAATTGACAATCTCATGCGTGGCATGCGTGGCTCTTGTGTTAACTCGATGCATACAAAGGATAACAACTACAAGTTCCCATCTATGCAAACGCCTTCGGTGGATAAGATGAAATTTGCACTACCAAAGTTGAACTCCAAAAAAACACCATAAACCACAGAAACAGAATACGCGCAGAAGAGGAAGCACTTCATGCCAAACGCAGTGTTGGTTCAAGGTCAAACAAGCAGACTAGAATCAATACCTTGAGAACAGGGCCGATCTTAAACACGCCGACTATCTCTTCCTTGGAGACCAAACAAAGCAGGGGAATAAGAGCAAAAGGGATCTGCAAGGACTGGAGCACATTGAGCCACTCATTCAATACATCTAGTGTACCGTCTGAGGAATCAAAAGCCAGAGCGACGATGATAGTCGGGATGATTGCACAGCTCCGAGTGATCAATGATCTCAACCATTTCTTAAGCCTCAAGTTCAAAAACCCACCCATGATGAACTGTCCAGCATAGGTCCCAGTTATCGTACTGCTTTGCCCGGCTGCTAATAAACCAATGGCCCATATGTACAAGATTGGAAACATTCCTCCTCCGAACTTTTCTTGCAGATAATACCCCGCATTTCCGAGGCCTATGGTATCGGCCTCTGGCATACCATAGAAAGCCTTGGCAAATACCGTGGTGACAAAGAGGTTGATGACAAAGGATAGAGCAAGAGCAATGGTTGATTCAATGGTGTAGTAATTGATGGCTTCTTGAACCTGGCCTCGATTACTGTGGTCGATGTCCCTTGTCTGCACCAGGGCTGAGTGTAGGAATACGTTGTGAGGCATGATCACACATCCCACAAGTCCAACTGCTTGCCGTATAGTTCTGGAGCTCAGTTTTGGAACCAAAATACCTACAAAGATTAGCCGGCCAGCATTGATTACGCTGTTCTAACAAAAGTGATGGTGGTTGTTATAAGCCGATCCTTCACCCAGAGAGACTGATTACAGCAGTTTCAACTTATAAGGGGACATCAGGATAGATAATTGGGAAACGATATACCATCACTTTTCATTCCCTCGACATTATATAAACAAGCAACTCAGCAACCAACTACAAGAACATTCTGCAGAACATTATTGTTCCATATGATACTTTTTTCTATAGCGGAAGCCTCTGTCGCCGCAATCTCAATGATGCAAATTGGGGAAACTCCCAGGTATCACATTTCAGGTAACACAATGCAGCCAATGAACATGTTCACCTACAAGGTTTTTTTTTTTCTTCTAATCATGACATTAAGATGGTGATTAGACCCTCAAACAAGCTAGACCATGACTGTCTGTTTAATATAGCTCATAAACCTTTATATGAATCTCAAACTCGGCTTGAAGGAAACATATTCAAGGAGCAATGACAAAAATTAACTACCAAGGAGGAGTTCTTTGCCATTAGGCTTTGTTTCACCGAACATCCACCCAAAAGAGATTGCCATGGTTCCAATGAGAACAGCGAATACAGCTTCCAGCTTTCTTATCCCATAGTTCTCAAGAAATAGAAATATGAAGCTGCAATAATTCCGCAAAACCAGTGTTAGTCGAAAAATTCCTAAGAGCAAAAAATTGTCTCCCTGATTCTAAATTGAAAAATTAAACTCCAAGGACACCCCAAGTATAGAAGAAATAATGAGTGTTCAATCATATATCCCCAATAGAGATCACATATTAGCTCCTCCTCCGACCATTTCAGTTAAAGTTAATAGTCACGATTCAAATATTGTTGGGGTGTAGCCATATTCGCATCAAAGACAGTGACTTAGATTCCTAATCTACTGAACAAAATCCCACAATGATGTCAATTAGCCATTTTTAGCAAACACAAGCAGAACCCAAAGGGAAAACCATCCTCAAATAAACCAAACAAAAATCCAAATTAAACAATTTGTTATGCCGAAGTGTCCAATAGTCCATTCCGGCATTCCCTATGTCAAGGTACTGTCTACTTTAAGCACATCGTATCAACTCCACCCTAGGTCGACCAATCTTGCTAACAACATCCCGATTAGGGGAAAACCAACACATTCAACCACAACTAATGAAAACCCAAAAACAAAATCATATTCATAGCCTGTTTATTTTTGCTAAAAAAGGATTAGCAGTTTTCATTCACTACCCCGACGTGGGTAAAGTACTCGCAACATGCCCTTTTAAACGAATGATTTTTTGGGTTTGAAACGAACACGTTTGGGTGGTGAAGAGTGTTAGGCATAGGACAATTGGACTCTGCTACTATATTAAACAGCGAAACATAAAACGGAAATCAGAACCCATACAAACCCTAAAAAATCATACCAATCAACCGCAGTGATCACAACCCCGCCCCATAGCGGCACCCTCCCACCACTCAACACCCTAATCGCAACCGCGCTCCCGATCACCTCCTGAATATCCGCCCCGACCAACGCCACCTCGGCCATCACCCACAACACCAACCTCACCCACCCCTTATACTCATCCCTACACAGCTCCGCCAAGTTCCTCCCAGTCGCCACACCCAGCCTCGCCGCCATCGCCTGGATCAGCAGCCCCATAGCGGTGGCCCACAAGAGTAGCCACAAAAGGGTGTCACCCGCCGCGGCCCCCGCCTGGAGGTCGCCCTCCAGGTTGCCCGGGTCCAGGAAGGCTATGCTCATCAGGAAACCCGGGCCCGTGAAGGCCCAGAGCTTGGCCCATGAGAAGGGTGGTGTGGTGGTGTTGGGTTTGTGGGTTTGGTTCTCTTCGTCGGATTGGAGGAGGGGGAGGTTCGGGTCCGGGTCGGGTCGGGCCATCCTGGTGGTGGGATTCGGAGATGAAGGGTGGGGTTTGCTTTTGCTTTCAGTTAACTGGAAGTTTTTTTGGGATTATTTGTGGGAGTTGTGTGAGTTTTCGTGATGGGAATTGGTTCTTCCTCCCATTTCCTGGTGTTTTATGGCGTACTGTGTACTGGTCCTCTTCAGCGTCAATTAAACGGGGTTGACTTGATTCCGTGAGCTGCCGACACATTCATGTCCAAGATTATATTTTGCATTTTTGTAATATAGGATGTATTTTTTTTCGGATAAATTATAATATATTATTAAAAAAACATTTTATATAAATTATATTTTTTTATTTTAAATAAATTATAACATATTATTAAAAATGAATGTCTCATATAAATTATAACACTATCATAATTAATAATCTTAAAATGATAAAAAATTCAAACTACTATGATTTTATAGTATTTTAAACTCATTTCAAGAATCTATTCATAATATTATGTATTTTTAAGTCATTTAAATTTTTTTTATGATATTTTTAACCTCTTCATATATATTTGATTGTTTTAAGTTGATTTAATGGCTTTTTCAGGATTTTAAATTATCACTTTTTCCCCTCATCATATGCTCACAATTTCACCCATCCCATACACACATCCACTCAAAGGCATTTTGGAAAAAAAAATCACAGGGATCAATACGTTCTTAATAATCATATCAAGTCAACACATTGTAATTTATGTTTGACGAAAGAAGGAACACTTTCAAAAATAATAACTATTTAATATCTAAAAATCTAAAATACTACATTGTCATATTATTATTTTTTATATCAACTCGCATTTTCTACTTTATACTCATAATGACAAAAGTGCTCAAATACATAAAATCAACATAAATATAAATAATTATTATTGATCAATCTTTCATAATTTATTCTTAACGTATAGAGTATTTGGATCGCTGTCATGGATGGTCATCTACCCCCAATTGCAGAGAATCTAAATTTGTTCACGTATTCTGTACTTTTTAACAGTTTAGGAAGGATTCCCGGCCGCATCCAATAACTCGCGAATAGATTGGATCAATTTTAACCGAAACCGCATGGAGGTCAACGGACGACGAGCTCACCCTAATAACAGCGAAGCGCCCAATGAATTTTAAACGACTGACCTCCCTCCAGTTGAAAATCTGTGGTGCTTACCATTAGGATACCACGTACCCGGCAATATCATGTAATTCTTCCGTTTTAATTTAATTCAAGTTTTTATTAGTTTTAAAATAAATATAATATTTTGGGATAATTTTTTAATATGAAAAAATATCGAATCAAATTCTTTCATCAGTTAATAAATTTCACTATAAAAAAATATTCTTCATGATTGAATCTATATAAATTCAACACATACATAATAAAATCTTATATAATATCAAAACACTTCAATTAAAATAAGACGGATAATACTTTTGATGACTACGAGTTTGTTTCACACGCATTGGTCCATCCGGAGTTCATGTTCAACTTTCACTTGCACGAAAGTGTCCTAAAAATAAAAACATCTTCCCATAATTTTCTTTGTAACAGGGTTATTCGCATTCATTCTTCACTAAGATACAAACTTTACTACGGAGTATTTTCCAAACTCACATTTTAGCAACTCCATTCGATAAAAGTATTCCCAATGAGCATTATACCAAGATATTATAGCGTTATCGAGTTCAAACCATGGTCACGAAGATGGAGACGAGTTACAAAAGCTCAAACTCTTTCCGTTTCAAAGGAGCTGGATGCTCGAGTACCCTTAAAGCTAAAATAATCCCATATTCTAAACGCCGTTCAACGTCCAAGCACATTTTCCAAGGTCAAGTATGTTCAGAACCACTGTCAAAAAGAGGACGTTGGATTAACTTTATTCCTCGTATAAAAGAAGCTGTCTAGGAATCTCAGCTAGCGAAGCAACGTTCACAAGAATGAGACACCAGAAAGTTCTTAAGACAACAATGCAACTTTTCTACTAGCCAAAGATAGCTACTCAAAAAGACTTAAACTAACAATGCAACTTAGTACAGGAACAATAAATCAAATTCTGCATCCATCAGTACCTAAAATGACAATTCATGATCCAAAAAGCCAATGGTGAACAAGACTGAAAAGGATCGTCATTCTTGGAGCCGCATCGGCATCCCAAAGCTCAAATCTGCAACGAAAGCACTGAAAGTGCTATCAAGTCCCGCAGGCAAGCTCAAGTACCTATGAAGAAACAATAGTTATCAGGGTCTAAACCAAGACAGTATGATTGACATAGAGATATTCCAATGATCTACTTTCCTAATTCATGGTTATGGCGAGGGCAAGTCAGTGGCGATTGATTTTGATTCCCTATTGAATACAGGGAGCATATTGGATTGTTTGAAAAACCCATTAAACCGAGAGGGCGCCCAATGATTAGAATGAGATCCAACGACATTGATCTCGATGTCCTCGCGAAAGGATTGACACTCAAGACCAAATTGAGGTGGTTCCAAATGGAGCATAGCATGGACTGACAGAACGATTATTGTGGATCTTTTTTCCCTAGATGTTCTAGTAGTCCCAACGCCCTGGTGACGGTGAGATGGCAGTAAGAAGCTAGAAGCACATGATGCTTTTCCTCAATTCAGCATGAGTAGCACAGGGACTTCAGCTAATCCATGATAGCAGAAAGAGAGCTACAGCTTATATATAAGCATTACAATCACAGAAGCGAGTATTTTAACACCTTAAGAGAAGGGAAACTGCACAACCTTTGGATGCACTTGTGATTTTAAATTGTGGAAGTGAAAAGAGAATCATTTGTGCATATTGCTGAAAACGAGTGTTTGAGATTACAATTAAATGCAAAGATGAACTCACATTCATAAATCATAATCAAGTAATGATGGCTACAGCAGAGGAAAAAGTTTCCAATTTTTCAATAAGCAGACAAGATAGCAGCTAAAGTACCCAAAGCCAAGGAGTCCCAAGGTCAAAGTTATCCAAACCACACCAAAAAACCACAAAGAAGACTAAGCAATTTAAAAGAAGGTAATGACAGTACTCAAGGTGTCCAACAACATGGATTATGTGCATTGATGGCTTCATCAACCTACAACACGACAGGTACTACTTAGCATATCAACTAGGATTTCACAAAACCAGCAAAGGCAAAGATTTCTAAGCAACAACCGGAGCCATATTGGCAGAAAATATACATCTGGAATGACCTAGTTTAGATATACATAATAATACTACTCCTCGGAGGGATAAAACTGCCAACTTATTGAATAAATTTTGGTCACTAAAAGGAATGATGTTTGTATTGCTTAGAATGTAGAAAAAACACTGGTTGTACAAAGTCTATAAATTTTCGTCACTAGTATGTAATTTAGGTGTGCTCTCTTATCATATGTAAAAAATGAGGTAGAGTAGCAAACACTGGTGAATTTGATGTGATAGTCTCTTTGCCGGTTCCTATTTCAAGGAATCTACTCTATTGGAACCTCAAGCTCATAATAAAAAATGAATCAAACGGTTTGCACGAATATATCCCAAAATGAACCACAGCACCCAGAACATAAGTTCATGCATTACAAGGTAATTGAACAAAAACCAACGCTGACATTGTAAATTTCATCACTTGATTGTTTACAGAATCAATACAGATAAACCATGTCTACCAAATCATGGATGGAATTGAACACCAGAGCGGAATACATGTCAAATCAACCGCAAATCAATTCCCAAATTCCAACAATGCAGAACTCCAGCCCACACTCGAAACCAACAGAAACATCAAATCAAACCAATACGATCATAAACTGAAAACAAATGCATTAAAAATCACTCAGAAATGAGAGAAATACATGGGACGGGGAAAACTAGCGAGCTTGACAAGAACGGGGAATTGAACACCAGAGCGGAATCCATGTCAAATCAACCGCAAATCAATTCCCAAATTCCAACAATGCAGAACTCCAGCCCACACTCGAAACCAACAGAAACATCAAATCAAACCAATACGATCATAAACTGAACACAAATGCATTAAAAAATCACTCAGAAATGAGAGAAATACATGGGACGGGGAAAACTAGCGAGCTTGACAAGAACGGGGAATTGAACACCAGAGCGGAATCCATGTCAAATCAACCGCAAATCAATTCCCAAATTCCAACAATGCAGAACTCCAGCCCACACTCGAAACCAACAGAAACATCAAATCAAACCAATACGATCATAAACTGAAAACAAATGCATTAAAAATCACTCAGAAATGAGAGAAATACATGGGACGGGGAAAACTAGCGAGCTTGACAAGAACGGCGAAAGGTACCCTGAGACAACTCGCAGCACGCCCGCGCCTCCACAGACACATAAGCCGTCATCCTGGCGCCCGCCACCGCGCTGTGCAGCGGCATCAGCGAATACAATCCCCCCAACTCCCCCAAAACCCTAACAAAACACACAAAAATCACTTCAACCGCAAAGTATCGATCCGAGAACAGATTTCGTTCGATTACCTGGGATTGGAGAAGGAGAGGCGGCGAGGAAGGCAGAGGGACTCTGCGGCACGGAGGCGGGGGAGGGTGGTGGTCGTTGGGCGGCGGATTCCGGCGGATCGTGCGGTGGCGAGGAGGGTTCTGGTGAGAGATCGGCTGCTGCTGCTGCGCAAAGCCATTTCTCGATATGCGATTTTGGGGAATTGTTTCAGTGCGAAGGAGAGGTTTAGGGTTCTAGCGAGGTGGGTGAGACACTGTGCTTGTCGATGGGTCAATATTTTCTAGTATCACTCGAGATGAGTTTGACTTGAGCTACGGGATTATCAATGCTACTATATCCTCAAATAATTC
>LIEC01000012.1:0-24960 GCA_001925005.1 Drosera capensis
AGATAATAAATTTTAATATGGATGAGTTTTGATTATTTTTATATTTTTTAAATAAAATTTTTATAAATAAAATATATTATAATTATTATAAAATATCAAAAAAAAAACGCGTACAGCGATCATTGATATGACACTGATTCACTCGATCAAAAAGATCCCTTCCCCACAAGATTCAACAACAATAGTAACCTCACCTTTCCCAAAATATCTTCTCCGCCTCACCTAGCCACTCATGTACCGACACGTATTCATGTACAAAAAAATCAAGGAAAAGAAAAAATCAGAGGAAGTTTCTCGAAAGTGGTAACGTAGCTTCTTCTCCTTTCACTCATTTCCGATAATCCTCATTTTCTCTCTCATCTCATTCTTCTAGTCTCTTCTCCTCTCAATGGCTCCGGCGGCGGCGGCGGCGCAAGGAGACCGCGACTCGTCTCCGATGACTGAGTCACAGCAGCGGTCCATCCCGACTCCGTTTCTGACGAAGACGTACCAGCTAGTGGACGATTCCTCGATCGACGACGTCATTTCGTGGAACCACGACGGATCCGCCTTCATTGTCTGGAACCCCACCGTCTTCGCCCACGATCTCCTTCCCAAATCGTTTAAGCACAACAATTTCTCCAGCTTTGTTAGACAACTCAATACCTATGTACGTGTATATACATCATCACATTCATTATGTGTAGTTATCCAGATCGATCTATTTCCATTTCATCTCCGATAAGATCTTGTCGAATTTGGTGTCTGATTGGACGATTAATTGTGATATGCATCGCGGTGCAGGGATTTCGGAAGGTGGTGTCGGATCGGTGGGAGTTTTCGAACGATTCGTTTCGGAGAGGAGAGAAACATCTCCTCTGCGACATACAGAGACGAAAAGCATCCACAGCACAACCACAACCACAACCACCTCAACAGCAGCAGCAACCACAACCATCCCCTCCACCATCAGCAGCGGATCAGAATCCGGCATCAACATCCAATTCAGGAGACGAGCAAGTGATCTCCAACTCTCCACCGCCACGGGCCCCTTCCGGATCGACGGCGGCGCAAGGAGATCTGATGGACGAGAACGAGAGGCTTCGGAGAGAGAACACGGAGCTGTGTCGAGAACTCACAAACATGAAGACGCTCTGCCACAACATCTTCCAATTGATGTCGAATTACGGCAACTATCACAGCAATAGCAACAACAGCTGTTCCTCTGCGACGACGACGACACCACTCGAATTGCTGCCGCCGGGAAATGTGTCCCGCGACGGAGAAGCGGCGGTTGAGAAGGAGGAAGAGGAGGAGGATAGGGGGCCGAGTCCGAGGCTGTTCGGGGTGGCGATCGGGGTGAAGAGGGGGAGGGAAGAGGACGGTGAGGATGATGGCAATGAAGGGGAGGTGAAATCTGAGCCGTTGGATGATGATGGAGATGAAGAGGATGAGGGGCCATGGTTGAGGAGGTCTGATCTGATCTCTAATCGGACGGACAGCAGTGAGTGATGGAATCGACGGTGGAGATCTGGTGGAGGTTGGATTAGGCGTGTCGTGATGGTAATGGGTCGATGTTGAGGTGTTTCGTGGACCAGTTTGACCCTATGGAGAGAGAGGTGGGGTGAGTGTGTGGAAGGTTCGTTTTGATGTTTTCGCAAGCTCGTTGGTCTATTGTGACTTATTGATCGGAAAATGTTTGAAGGATATGATATGCGGTTCGGTTGTATGTGTGTTCTATCGTGTCATCTGCTTATGTTGATTTGAATGTGTATGAACCAGTGTCTGGCCTTAACAAACATTAATGAGATTTGTGTTATTCACTATTAATGAGATTTGTGTCATTCACTTGGTCCATACAGTTTTAATGAGTTTGTAAACCGCGATAATTATTCTTCTTGAGGGAACGATATATTAAGTGACACTCCCAATATGGTTGTTGCTATTGGTGTTTGCAAACGCTATGGTTGTTTAACCAAAGGCAACTGCATTGAACAAATATGACCAAAACATCCCGGCGAGACATCAGTATTAAGGTAACTAGATTTAAGAGCAATTTCAAAAGAGAGCCGATATTCATGTATTTTCATCCTGCCCAAGCAGCCACAACAACTTCCCGGTTCACGGTAAGGGACTGATGGACCGATGATAATTGAAGGATACAGAAAGTATAGGGAAGTGGGAAGCCGTGTGCTTTACTGAGAACTCTGTCAGTGACAAACAAGGATAATGATAAAAAGTCAACATTATTGACAGTATAAATTTATCTAGCCAATAAATGACTGTCGTTCATCAAAAAAATCTGTTAAAAATTATTATGGATATCCGTTATTATTTTTAGTGGAGAGAAAGTTTCAAATGTAAGAATTTTTTCTCTTAAAATTCAATAATTATACATTCGTTAAATTTTTATACGGATGTTGAATTTAATTTTTTTTTGTTATATGTGGGATTGTTATACTCAATTCATATATGTTAATTTGTTACTTTCTCCGTTTCAAAATATAAACAATAATTTGATCATAGGAATTTATGTATCTTGAATTTGTGTTAAATTTGATGAAAGAAAAAATATTTTTTGATGATAGTGGGATTTACTGTAATAGCAGTGGTGAAATAAAATAATGGATGTATTGTAATAAATAATGATTGTTTCGATATTTTTTTATATGAAAATATTCTTTCATCTGTCCCAAATTAATTGAAATTTTTTTTGTCAGTTTTAAAATAAATGAAACGTTTCTATTTTTGATAATCTTTTAATATAAAAAATAAACAAATCAATCTTATCCGATACAGTACATCCACTAACTCCTTCCTTAACCGCTATCATAAATCTCACTATCACAAAAAAAAATACTTATTTTTCATCAAAATCAATACAAATTCAACCCTCGTAAAAATTCTTATATCGAGTCAAAACGTTTCAATTAATTCGAAGGGAGTAATTTTTAATGGAAGGAGAAATTTTCAATTTTTTGAATTTTAATTTTAAGAATTTTTTCTTTTAAAATTCAAAAAATCCTTCATCTGTTAATATTAACCTATTTGAATATAACCATTAAAATTATTAACGGATATGATAAAAAAAAATTGAATCACATCGTCGATTGACCACGCATATGGATGGATGTGATGGGCTCTAGACAAGATGTTAAGACACGTTCGCTTTTTTATCATTGCCCTACAAATAAATAGGTTACTACGATATTTTTGCACATGGAGCCTTCCCCGCACTGTTAGACGGTATTACAAGGATTATTTGAAACAAGCTAAAGATCGTGGGCTGCCTAATACGAAAGCATCAGATGGTACTCAAAACACTTCCTGATGTTTGTAACTGCTCTTAAACATAGCTAGAGGATCATGTGTATATGAGATGTTATAGGTAAAATATAGTCATTGGTTATTTTTTTGTTTTTTTTTCCACTCCAATGATTGCGTTTTTTATTGTCAAAAAATAGTTTTTGTCAAATGGGTTGTTAAATTTAACAAGACAAAAGAGATTAGGTGAAAAATTCCAAGAAAAATTACAAAAATAATATGTGATTATTTCATCACCATTCATCAAATGATCATGTCCAATAGCTCAGTATTCAAATGCAAGAGTGTTCGCATTGTATGTTTGTATCTTTGCAATTATGTGAGTTGAGCCTCACCTATATTAGAATTTTTTACAAACGCTTTAACCTATATATATTCATATGATAAATATCCCCATTATAAAAAGATATAATTATCATAGCTTTTTTATCTTTTTTCATATATATATATATAGTGATTTGTTGGTGATATCGTGGGTTTTTTTTTGACTGAAATTCATGTGTTGTCCTATTGTTTTTTTTTTCTTTTCGATCAATTATCTTCAATGTTTTCAATCTTTTTTTTTTCTTTTCCTTATTTCCACGCCCTCCACTCATCCATCTCATCTCCCTTGAACCGAACTCAAAAGATCCGAATCTCCTCTCCTCTCCCCATTTCATCTTCATCCCATGCTCCTTTCAACGCAAGCAAATTCAGTTAAGGGTATAGCAACACGAGAACTTGCAAGCTTCATCCACTTTGAGTCATGATTACGAGTTGTGGCCTAGATACTGAATTGCAGGTTGCTAATCCATTTCATCTTCATCCATCGGCCTTTCATATTGTTTCATCCCCTCTTCACATGTCTTCATTGTTGGTTGCTAATCCAATTGAATTATGCGGACATACAAGTTGTGTCAGGCTTAATCCCCTCTTTCTTCTTCTCATTGAGAACACAGAGTGCATCAATGCCCTCCCTTATGTTTAACCAGAGACCTAATCACATCACCAAAATCAAACTTATCACGAACAATACGGAGTCTTTTCATCTCTCCAAAGAATCCCAATACCTTGGAACTCAATGGCATGATCAACCGTCCTCATCCTACAAAGCGCCTCACTCGAACCCGCGATCCTCACATTCAGATCACGAAAAGCCCTAACCAAAATCCCAGCGACCAACCCAACAACCTTTTCGTCCTGCTCATGTTGATCACGAAGTTGATTTGAGATGAATTATACGAATTTGGGATGTAGATTGGGGAAATTAGGGTTTGTGCGATGTGGATGGGGAAAGTTGATTTCCCTTTACTAGTCGACCGATTCAGAAGGCAAATTGGTCCAGAAAATCAAAACAAAAGCATGAAGGTGATCAAGACATCTGAAAGTTAGGGTTGTATATAAAATTCATAGTTATCAGATCCAATCCAGATCGATGATCGATCCGGTGAGGTTTTCGGATTGAAATGATCGGATCAATCCAATTTATGATATTTTTATATATTTAAAGGTTTAAAGATTTATATATTTATTTGATTTGTATTTATTAAATTCATATATTAATCTGTTTTATATATGTTTCTTAAAAAAACCTAATTTATATATTAATTTTATTAAATAAAACAAAAAAATATTTTTTTTAAAATTTTAAATTTTTTGAGAGATTCATCGATTTTATAATCGAATTTTATCGATTGATTAACTCATTTGATTTTTTTATTATACTAATCCAACCAAACCCCTGGAACCAGTTGAACTGGTCGGGAACTGGTCCGATCGATTAGGTTTTCATAATTAGGATCTGAATAGCAGGAGCTCACTAACAACTTAAAGGTGGGACCTGTTTAGGACTAAGCGGATCTAGGATAGGAGGGGGCCAACACGGCCCATTTACTTTAAATCTCTTTATTTTGTAGCTATAAATATTGATCTTGGTTACAGAATTCCATTTACTCATATGATGTAATCTTTCTTTAACAGTGGACGATGGTGGGTTTTTTTTTCTTTTTCTCTTTGAATTGTTTTTCACACAAATTGATTTTTTATTGTTTAATTTTATTTGTGATTCGATCCTAACATACGTAAAATATAGATTCTGTAAAAACAAAATAAAATAAGATAATGATTTGATAAAAAATTAAAAAGTTATTAAAAAAAAGTATGCTATTTTTGTCTTCTTTTTTTCACTCATTATTATGTATAATGATACCCTAAAATGATTTATAAAAATAAAAAAATAATATATTATTATGATAATTTTATCAAATCTCTCTATTTTACATTATAATTTTATTTTTTTAACATACATTCTAACATTTTTTTTTTAAAATATTTTCAACTTATTTGTCACATCATTCTTCAACTTTCTTTTTTATAGAATCTTTATTTTACATATTTAATATCAGTGCTCTTAGTTAGAGAAGAAGATGACCTACTTCAAGTGGCAAGGCTTTCAAGTGCCGTAGTGGCTAAACATCAAACTTGAAAGACACGTAGGTGATGGTTTTCAGTGAAAATGAAATAAAATTAATTTTTCCAATCATACTGTCGGAGGAGGAGCTTGTTGTCTTGTTGTTTTTTCTCTTATAGTTTCACATAGTATTGATAAGACTGTGTTACTTGATAAGATTTGTTGTGATCTTGATGTTTGTTGATCTCTATGTGTGATAAAAAAGGAGATTGATGTGTACTCCATTAAGTTATTAACTTAATAATGAGTGGAAGTTTGGGTGGATTCCGATAAAGATCCCGTGATTTTTTACACTCACCGGTTTTTCATGTAAAAAACCTCATGTTCCTAGGTTTGATTGTTTTGATTGATTTGTTATCCGTATTGTTTACTTCAATTTGGATCTGAGTATGTGTAGCTCAACAAATCGGACGTGATTCTGCAAGTGCATCCAACCTTAGCCGTTGATTGTATGCTCCAAAAACTGTGTCCAAATTTTCCATTCTGGAAATAGGTAGTCAGTTGCCATGTACGATATCTGATGGAAGCCATAAGTTGCAAACTACAGTTTCAGTTTATAAGCACAAAGAATTGAGTACAAAGATTTACCCATGTAGCAAATAATTGAGTACTTGATATTCGCCTTGCAGGGTACCCAAGTGGTTCATTATGAAGACGGACGGATTGCCATCGCTGCATCCACCATCTCCATTGTAGTAATCAGCTGTGACGGAGTTTTCATTGGCAGCATATAGAATAACCACTTAAGTTGTTGCATAGAGCTGTTCATAACTTAGTCATGGACCACAATCTGTTTATTGTTTACAGCGCTTCAAGATTACTATCCCACATAAGTCCTAAAAAATGATGATGTAGAAAATAAAGCGCTGAGAGTCGAGACCCTTTTAGTCTCACGCTTGGCGCTTCACAAACTATGAGGCACGGTTTTGAGTGAATGCTCGTCCAAATCCAAATGCTGTCCAGGGATATTGAAGATCAAAATTTGCTGCTCCAATAACAGTCAGAGCAGCCCATATCAGCAAAAGGCTGTTATATACATATCAACTGCACTGAGTTATGCAAGCATTCTTTCTAACCGCAGTTTCATTGAGATCTATATCCTCGTCAGTAGCATCACAATCATCACTACCGATGTCCGAGTCCGAGTCTGTCTCACCTTTCCTATCTCCCCTAGAGTAATTTTCTGTGTCACTATAACCAAATGGTTCATCGTCTGAATTCTCCATTTTTCTCGAGCCAAAGTCATTCTCGTTCCCTCTCCTCCTAAAGCTCACCAATTGCTTATCCAATGGTGCCTTCCTCGGGCTCATCAAAACCAACTCACCCAAATATCTTCTAGCCAAGTACAAGTCATTAGGCTCTACCAGCTCCCCCTTCCAATAAGCCTCCCTCAAGAAAACAGTATGGAGCTTGCCATGATTCCCCCTGGTCGAGATATAAAATATCCCTTGATGCTGAAGTAGAAAATCTTTAAGCTTGCTAGGCAAGTCCAAGATCATCCTGAAATGTGCAATCCTCTCAAGCGTGATCTTCTTCTCCACCGTCAACGACAAAAGCTCGTGAATCACCGCCACTGCCCTCTTCTCCATTCTTTTCTGAGCCTCGAGCGACCTCATGTCATACCCCGAGATATCCTCATATGGCGACCAATAAGGCAACCTCTGCCACTTCCACATCGCGATCTTATAATACTTCCCAAGCTTAAACCCAGGCGGGAAATTAACTATAAACGAGAACCTAATATTCTCGGCATCAATCCCCTTCTCTCTATACTCCCTCTCCCTAGCCGCCTCAATCGCACAAACACTCAATCTCTCATCCCGCTCCACGATCTCAATATACTTATTCCTCGTCTCATCCGCATCAAACAACCGGAAATACTCGGGATACTTGAGCACAACCGAGTACTCGAAATCATCCGGCAACCCGAACTCCCTCCTCGCGATCCTAACATGCTCCAACCGAACCCTACCCGTATTCGACATCATCAACAGCTTCCTCAACCGGGTCACCGCCTCGGGGATTTGGGCAACAAGGGCATCGTTTTCCCGCTTGATCTGCAAATGGGCTTTCCTCGTTAACCTCAAATACAGCACCCGTCGAACCGGGTGCTCGTAAACCTCGAACACATGCGGGAATTTGAGCACGAATTTGCCAGACTCGTGTTGCTTGAATCCCAAACGGCGGCCGAGAGTGTCGAGACGCGAAGTGGGTATGCATTGATCGGGATGCGTGAGGATCAGGTCCTGGAATTTTAGAACTTTTCGTGTCTTTTTCTCGATTTCCATGTAGTTGTCGTAGCCGTGGTCTCTGATTCGGTCTTGTTTTTTGGGGATTGTTGTGGATTGTGATTTGGGTCGAGTGAAAATGAGGAGAAAAGGTGTTGATTGAAATGGGGAAAGCTTGAATTTGGAGATTGTGGAGGAGAGGATGGTGTTCATTGTCGGAGAGAATCGGAGGGGGGTTGGCTTGGGGGTTTAGGGTTTTGAAGAGGGGTTAATTCGGGATTTGAAGTTGAAGAGAAGCATTTGTTTCGAGCATCGAAGAAACTTATGTGACAAAATGTCAAAACTTATATGGGGCATCAAAGCACTTGTTTGGCTTAGATACGCCAAAAATACACAACAAATTGGCTACGCTCTTCTATGTTCGGTTGGTTACGAGGAGTTCATTTTGTGAGAAATCTAGAAAATGTTGATGCTAGGGTTTTGCTTCTTTCTCAAAGTTTAAAAAGTGAAGACATAGGTTTTCCTCTTTCTCTTTTCATGCTTATATTTTTCTGTTATAGTTGGTTTGATGTTGTCCTCCACTTCGTGCTTCCCTCGTAGTGATCATTGCTTCTTTATCCTAGATACTGTTTTCTGCATTATACAAGCTTCGGGTCGGTGTAATTTGCTAATAATATTAAACGCGGGAGATAAATTCTTCAATAAATGCACATACGATTTAAACCGCAGTTGTTATTCGATAAATTATTAAACATGTAGTATATGTTATTTATAAGTCAGTGCTCAATGCGTACAAATCGTGGTGCAACAGGTTCCAACAATGTTGTTCAGGAACCTTTACCTCATATGAGGTTAATCGTGAATCATAAGCATTGTTACTCTTAACCAAAGGAAAATAAAAATAAAAATGCTGTGTTGTATATGTTACTGTTTCTCCCAGACGCAATAGTCTTGTCCAGAAGTAGCGACCTTGAAATTCGATGGAATAAGATTCCCGACGGTATATCTTGGTCCCATCTTGACGATCACCTTTCCGTCGATCATTGCAACATAGATATCAGCATCGTGTGCCATTATGTTTAGGCTGCTTGATTCAGTGATCCCATTCCTAGTCCTTACCCCGCAGCTAGCTCCGCGATTCCCTCTGCGAGACCCCAAGTGAAATAATGGTCGTAGAACTGCAACAAGCATGAGATACAGAGAATTTTAATCGAGAAGCTTACAGCACATTGAAAAACTGACTTGTTGGTAGGGTGATAGACTTACAATAGCGGGTACTCCAGGATGGGTAAGAATATAGGCATATCCTTGCATGACTTTGTCAGATGGGAATGGCCAAAGCTGCTGCATGGATCCGGTGTCATGATTGTCGACGAAGGTGACAGAATTTTGTGGCATGATCCCGATAAGTTCAGGTGCCCTGCCATTAGGGTCAACCAACCTTCACAGTTCTCAGGGAGAGCTGCTTGAAGAATGCCTTTGGTAGTGAAATCGAATGCCTTGTATTTGGCCAAGTCATATCTATGCTGATCCTGGTTGTAATTTGGCTTTCCATCACCTCCATACGACATAGCATTCCATATCTCACCAACAGCGAAATTTGGCGATGTTCCTTCCATGTATATCTTCATCACACTGGCGGCATACCCCTTTGCAAAATCGAACCTCCATCCATCGAAACCAACGTCAGATTTGAGCCTGTTCATCCACTCTATCAATCCCTGTTGTGCATCTGGGTTCAGGTGGTCGATGTCAGGGGCAGCAGCATAGGCTTCACCTCTGTCACGGTTCCCAGTACCATGGGAGTACTCTGTGTCGTCGCTGCAGATGTAGTGTGGCCCCCAGTCTAGTCGTCGATCCAATCTACTTCACTAGAAAACACTGGGATGCCGCACCCATCTTGCTTAGTTCCACATCTATGGTTGATTACTATGTCTGCTACACATTTGATTCCATTTTGGAGAAATTCTTCTATCAATTATCTCAAATCTGCTTCGTTGCCGTATTTTGATTCGTCGAGATCATAGAGTTTTCCTGGTAGATATCCTGGAATGGAGGGAAGTAGGTGATGGTGAAATATATATTATATGGACATCTTATGCTACCTATCGTTGTTATATGTATATTTGGGCTACTTGATGCTTTTCATCCCTAGAAATATCACTACGCACAGTAAGCATTTGGAGAATGTGTCGGCGAAACTGATTGACTAGGCGGAGGAAGCCAGACATGCGTAACTCCGGCTTTAGCTATATCGCCAACTGAACTCTTAAGCGAGTTGTACAATCCTCCTTGCTTATTACATGAATCCCAGCCAAAACCCTGTTGATCTGAAAAGTTCTGTCACTGAACCAAAATAAGGAAGTCCAAAGATCGAAGATAAAACACTACAACGAAGCCATGACTAACCTGAAACAGAATCGTCGTAGCAGACGAGACGGTGATGAAGAAGGACAGAGAAAGCAGAAGGCACGTGAGAGATCTTGAGCACTTCATGGTCATTTTCTGTTATCTCTGCTTGTAGCTTTGCTGTTTTTGCATTAGAAGTGAGCGTGCACAAGTGTAGGTTTATATAGGAAGCAGTAGCTTCAGCACCATTAATTGGTGGAGTGGATAAAATTTTGATGACATAGGAGACAAATGCTTGCAAGTCATTGGATCGATCGCTTTTGAAATATCGATCCTTGGAGTTATGAATTAGTCATATATATGGTTTTGGAAAGCACAACTGCCCTAGTAAAACCCATATCTTCATGGGGATGGGTGCCATATATGCCCACAATTACGTTTTAGAGATTGAATCATATCAATCCTGATATAAATGGTTGAAACTGGAGAGGATGAAAAAGGCACTAAGCAAAGAGGGTCAAAATACTTTGAGTTTTTAGCTTTTTCAACCAATTTTTATCCTTTTCAACCAAGATCATATGCTATGTCATATGACTACTAACTTACTTTGAATTTATGACTATTCCAATTTCTATAAAAACTAAAAAAAGTAGTGAATTACAACTCTATTCTACGGCAATTGGTGCATTGGTCTTTATAGCCTTGATGTTTTTGCTGGTTGGTTCCATTATCACCAAGCTGCTTCAAAATTGGTTTGGTTCAAAGATGTAGAATCTATGTTAAATCACCATTTAAATCTTTGTAGAAAAATTACGCTTGGCTTCCTTATTATACTTAATATTTGTGAATATGCCTTGAAAAACTAGAAAAATATGAATAATGTAGAAACTCCACGAAAGGAAGATTAGTGACTCATAAAAATCACTTAATGGGAAATGACTGAAATAAATCCAACGAGTGACTAATAAGAGGGTTATACAAAAAAAAGTGATTACCATTCCTTTTTGTAAGGAATCATAGAGTTCTATTTGTTTATTTATTAAAAAAGTCAGCAAAAAGATTGTAATTACAATTAAAACTATCGAAAAGGAAATATGGGCAAAAATATGTTCTAAGGTTGAGAATATCATAAGAAAAGAGCTTCAATTATAAATTTGAAAAGAAATTTGGAGTGAAATTTATTCTTTATTTTTATGGGGGATAATGGATTGGTATGCCTGTTGCATTTTTGCATGGGCTCTTATTCTCATCCTGTTTATCCGATTCTAGTCAAGGGTCCTGATGCAGGCTGTGCTTGAAGAAGAGGTTCTGGCTTTTGGATTTCTCATTTGTAGAGGAATGTTTCCCGTTCTTAGCAAGATTAGGGGGAAAAAATAACCCACTTTTTGCAAAAGATATGGCTAGTAAAATCTTTTAACTGAATAATACATGAATCAGAAGGTGTCATCTTATCTAAACAATTTCAATAGTATGTTCCGAGGTTGAGGCATCAAAACAGACTTGAGATGTTGTTATTTGCATGAATACCTTGTTTTCAATGTGTATACTGTAAAGAATTGATAGTGAATGAACATGGTTGTTTCAAGTGAAAAAAAAAAAGCATAATTTTCTTTTAATAAGATCTCGAGTTCGAATTTTATGAATAAGAAGAACGGTTGTTGGGAGAGCTTTTTCCTCCCTTTTATGAGTCCTTCAGAACTTGAATCCAGACTTGATGTTTTCACCTATCATTCCTAATGAGATGGAGTATGTGCATATCGTCCTTGTTATCATCTTATTTCTAATTTTCTTCAGTATGCCGCTTCTACTTTTCATGCTGATATATCTTGATATGCTCTCACAATGTCCTATATGGACCAAACACGCTTGTCATCTAACCAAGCTTTCTCATCTTCTACACAATCTAGTTAACTTTTCATGTCAACGAACTTCTATGCTAACTTCTAGGTAGCATAAGATGTCCATATAATATATATTTCACCATCACCTGTTTCCCTCCATTCCAGGATATCTACCAGGAAAGCTCTATGATCTCGACGAATCAAAATACGGCAACGAAGCAGATTTGAGATCTTTGATAGACGAATTTCATCAAAATGGAATCAAATGCATAGCAGACACAGTCATCAACCATAGATGTGGAACAAAGCATGATGGGGGAGGAATCTGGTGTGTTTTCGAGGCAGGTAGATCGGATGGATGACTAGACTGGGGGCCACACTACATATGCAGCGATGAGACACAGTACTCCGATGGTACTGAGAACCAGGACAGTGGAGAAGACTATGCTGCTGCCCCAGACATCGACCACCTGAACCCAGATGCACAACAGGGCTTGATAGAGTGGATGAACTGGCTCAAGTCTGACATTGGTTTCGGTGGATGAAGGTTCGACTTTGCAAAAAGGGTATGCCGCAAGCGTGATGAAAATATAAATGGAAGGAACATCGCCAGATTTTGCTGTCTGGTGAGATATGGAATGCTATGTCGTATGGAGGTGATGGCAAGCCAAACTACAACCAGGATCAGCACAGGTATGACTTGGCTAATTGGACTAACGCGGCTGGTGGTGCTGTCAAGGCATTCGACTTCACTACCAAAGGCATTCTTTAAGCAGCAGTCGAGGGAGAATTTATGGAGGTTGGTCGACCCTAATGGCAGGGCGCCTGGACTTATCGGGATCAAGCCCCAAACCGCTGTCACCTTCATCGACAATCATGACACAGGATTCACACAACAGCTTTGGCCATTCCCATCCGACAAAGTTATGCAAGGATATGCCTATATTCTTACCCATCCAGGAGTTCCCGCTTTTTCAATGCGCTCTAATCTATCATCCTGCCAGCACATCGCTTTTTCATTGCGCTCTAAGATTTTTTATTCATGTCACATATTAACACTTGTTGCAGTTCTACGACCACTTTTTCACTTGGAGCTAGCTGCAGTAAGGACAAGGAACGGGATCACTGAATCGAGCAGCTTGAACATAATGGCACACATGCTGGTATCTATGTGGCAATGATCGACGGAAAAGTGATCGTCAAGATCGGCCCAAGATATAGCGTTGAAAATCTTATCCCGTCGAATTTCAAGGTTGCTACTTCTGGACAAGAATACTGCGTCTCCGAGAAACAGTCACATACTCCTTCTATATTATATAGTTTATTTGGAATGTCCTAAAAAAAAATATAATATATCATATTTAATAATCTTTTCACATAAAAAATATCAAAATAATCAACATTTATTACAATACATCAACTATCTCCTTTCACAATTGCTACAATAAACCCATCTATTACAAAAAAAAAATATTTTCTTCATCAAATTCCATACAAATTCAACACATACATATATAAATCCATATGTCGACTCAAAACATTGTCTATTTTTAAAAATGAAAGGAGTATAGTTTTTTATTTCATTTTTTCTTTAACAAGAATAATGGGACGTAAGATTCACGATTGACCTCATACATGGAGAAAGGTTCCTAAACCACATTGTTGGAACCTATTGTACCACGATTTGTACGCATTGAGGGGCGCTGATTTATAAATAAACATTCACAACATGTTTGATAATTTCCCAAATGACAACTGTTGTTGAAATGTATGCATTTGTCGGACAGACCGCATCACGTGTTCAGTATTACAAGCAAATTACATCGATGCCAAAACTCGTGTGATGCAGAAACAGGAAGTGTGCGACAACATCAAACCAACAACAGAAGAGTATAAGCATGAAAAGAGAAAGAGAAGTGCAAATACCGTCGATCTGAGAACGAAGCATAACCCTATCATCAGCAATTTCTTGGTTTCTCCTAACCAACGGTAGATAAAAGGCGTTGTAAATCCGTTTTTCCCACTAAAAAAATACATTTGACATAATTTAATAATCAACCGTTAACATTGATGACTTTCGAGTAAGACGCAAAATCACCCCAAGATCACAAAGATTGGATTCATGAAATTACATAGCTACAATCAAGTTAACTAGAATACAACATTTTCACTGTTCTAGCATAACAAAATACACTCTAAGGTTCTCTCATCTCCAAGTTGCAGATTATAACAGTCACCACGACGGACTCCACACTTGGCATGGGTTAGCTAGAATATACACAAATTCTGTCAACACCACCGGCACAATTCAGCATAGAATTCCATCCTTCCCTGTTACTCTTCCTCTGGCTCTTCTTCTTCCTGGAGCAGATTTTCTCTGTTGTCATGAGCCCAGAACCCACGGACGTCTATCAGCATGCTGGCAACAGTCCCACCTTGCTTACATTCTAGCAAATCAGTTAGCGTCATCTTCAAGGGATCTGTGGGCTTCACCATGTCCCAGATCTCATCCCTCACATCCTCGATACACAGTTCATAGTTTCCTCCCTCGATCCACTTCTGGTGCACATCTCTGTTCAATGACCAATTTACGCTTAATACATATTGAATGAAAATTAATAACATGATAATCTGGCTCCCCAGATTCAAGACCATACTAGCTTGATGACTAATCATAAAATCAAATTTCATGAACTTTCTTTCTTATGCTTCAACTTCTGGTAATGCGGTTTCCAGGCATGGTACCAGATGAAGCTATTCCATACATTCCAGTTTTCACACTTAATTTGAGATGGATCAATAAATTTTTCCACAATACGAGCCCAAAAGGTTGCTCACCTGATGAACATGTTAATACACGAATATTATTCCAATTTATAGCACACACTGAGCTTCAGTTGGGTAAGTTTGTCCACAATCGAATAACTCAAGCAACATGATATACGTTTCTGTTTCTATGAAACTCGCAGAATTTGCTTGAGAACTGCAACCAGGAAAGAACAGATGCTTCTCTAGGAAGATTGCATCGGGTAACATCTCAACTTTCAGATGCTCCCCTTCTTTTCTTCCACACACAGCACACATCAGGGAACTAATTTGAATTGAGAATTAATCAAAATACCTGAAAAGGGTGTGAACATCAGCTGTTGTAAGGTATCCCTTCGCTTGCAGATCGAGACAACGGAACAAATAAGTTAATCCTTCAGGGGTATCTTTGTTTTCCAGGGCTAGAACAAAGTCCAGGAAACTTTCAAAATCCATCTCCCTCGTGTTACCTCCACCGCTTTTGCCACGACGTACATGTTCATCAAAAACTGGCAACTAAGTATTAGAATCATCATACGACAGAATACAATTACTCATATAAATACGCATGACACGTTATTACACTAAAGAATTTGCATGCCAATCCTTTTCTGCCATTCTTATTTCCTGAACACTGAAGAAGAAAGAATTCATAGATTCTTCTGACGCCAAGATTTGACCTACCTCTCTCAATAAAGATATCTGTAAGGGTTCCATCAGCATATTCCCGAAGCTCTTGCTTGCTCAAGGTGCCATTCATATCTTTGTCGAGTGCCAGAAACATATCTGCCAAATAAGGGAAAATTCAAACCTTATCATTCATAATAAAGTTCCACAAGGCATCTGATAACATACTGGTGTGCTGAGTGTATAAAATGTTTACGAGTCCCTTTCTACACACACGATGAACTTGGACCAAGGAGCATAAAAGAGGAGAATGGGAGAAGTAATATAGATAGTGTTATGGTGGTCTCCAAGGAACCAGCCAAGAAAAGCAATGTGCAACATTTACAGGAACAGGCTCAGTCAACTCGACATTGCAGAAGATCCAAAGTCTAGCTTCTGGAGCGGAGAACCAATGGTAAGTATCTTGACATGTAGAAACACGTTGTGATCCGTATAATGATCAAAACAACACCTAATGCATTTCACAGGACAGATCTATCCAAGTAGAGAAGTTGCCTCCTTAGCACTGGAACAGTATAAAAGAGGTAATACCATTAAGAATTACTAGACATGATTCATTTTTCTAATCTTGAATTATGATAGCACTGAATCTCATCATCCAAAACAGCTAATAGCAATGGATAAAGCTCTTGATCAGGAGACTGAGTTAAAGATTAGAAACCATGAAGATTCATCCAATTGCATACCACATATGCGTTGTGCAGAAGTCAAGGAGAACCAATTCTCTGCTTGTTCAGTATCTGTAACTTCTTCCGCGCTTTCCTGATAACATGCAAATTAACCAACAAATTCATTACAATGTTCTAAAAAAGGAGGTAAAGTTTGTCTAAACAGTTATACATTTTTGGCTTCCAAATGCCGAGTACAAAAAGCCACTTACAAAATTTAAGTTATGCCTAAATTCAAGAAACGTAAAAATTTCATGCACCACTTTGATAAACCGTCATAGACCGACGGCAGATGTTAGTTCCAAAATTTAGTCTGAAAGAAAAGAAGCAGATATACAAATAGCTTAAACATACTTGGTGTAGCTCCATCAGCTCCTGGAGACAGTTACTAAGCAGCACTTTCTTTATACAGGCCTTCCCTGTACAAGCAAGCCAACTATGAACACACAATGTTTCTTGTGCTTTTGTGCATAAAAGTGACATTTTAGAGCTATCATAATTCAGAGGCATAGTAGTGGATCATAACAGCCAACTATTTCAGATAAATAGGGAAGGCAAAGCATCTGTGTCTTTCTATTCAAGTAACCATGAAGAGTTTTGTAGAAAGTAAAATGGAAATAAGAAGCTGAGCAGTTCCATAAAAACAGTAAATTTTTCAGCTGACTATGAAGCGGTAAATATGCATCTTAAATTTATACATTTTGCACACATTCTGTTGATAAAATCATTTCTGAGCATTATCACAAAGTAGGTTTTCCGATGTGATTTAATTTTATAGTCATATACTAACAATTAGGAAGCTTGTAAAAACATGAATTTTTCACATATTTCCTTCTCTTTTACAATCTTGACTGGCGATTGCCTCAACCAACTTATCCGCAGAGCAAGATACAAAGCCTCACTAAGATTAAGTATAACTGGACAAGAAGATATCATAATTCCTAATACACATTATTAAGGCTATAAACAGTTCATATCAGGTTCGTGTGATGAACACAAGCAAACACATGATCAGAGACCCAAAGAGTAATAGGCACAAAAAATGGTACTTATTTGCCCAACTTACAAAGGCCAGTACAAACCTCGTCTGTGTGGATCACAAAAGAAAAAGAACTTGTGTGCGGCTATTCGGCAATACATTTGGATAAAAGCAGAAGGCATATCACGCAGCTGTGCCAAATTAGGTATAAGGCCTCTTATATAAGCCTCCATTTCCTAAAAATGAATTGAACAAAGATCAAGTAAGCTCACAGTTCAAGAGATGTACGACAAGCCTCAGGCAGTGATGCAGTCAAAATGTGTTACAAGAGGAGATCCATGGGAGATGAACTGGAGGATCAGGGAAAGAAACCAAACCACCATAAAACAACGTCCATACATGAGGCTGAAGGAATCCATCAGAATCCTCATCAAGCTCGCTCATGTCGATTCTGGCCTGAGTAAGTGAAACCTGATGACAAAATACAATAAGCTACAGGAGGTGGGCACAGGACACTGGCTAAGCATAAAATAACAATCATGGCGTTGGAATAATAGGTATACACATAGATGCAAGAGGAAAATCTATCCTAAAGCCACAGCAAGCCGCCACAATTTTCTTGATGATTAATCTAACCCAACAGAGAAGGCACATAACAGTATGCGTACCATACTCAAATCAATAAATCGATGGCCATGGTCATGAAGGCAGAGATTGGAAAAAGTTTACCGAGGAACATAGATTTATCAATTTGGATGTTGTACCCAGAAGGAGCATTACAGGATGATTCCCCTAAAAGGAGTCAGCTAACTTTGATTAACATGAGGAACAGCATTGTTTGCCAATAAAAAAAGACACGACTATTATTGTAATCATTCATAAGTTATCATCATCCTATGTATGTCTACCACGTAATCAAGAGGGGACTTCTACAAGACACCTAGCCCATTCGTACATCGGAAATCAACACCGACAAGGTGGCTTATTCAGTATATCTTGCCCCCCTAACTCTTTGGCACTAGCATCAGTGGGGTACAGAATGAGGTTGCCTATTTGAAGTTATTCAAAGCCAAGAATTTCCCAGAGGCAATAATGCCAACGCATACCAAAATCTTACTAAAATAGACATTAAATTTAATACAACCAAACAAAATATGCACGTGCCAATGCATACTAGTCGCAGAATCAAAATATAATTCGCCAACTTATCGCAAATAAAAGCGGAGATATACATGTAATTAGTACATATTGACTACTTGATCTCTAATGCACACCAGCACAACATAAGCTAATTTAAGAGTTCTTTTCCAAGCATCACCAAATGGACCAATGCAAAAGTGTGATACTTGCACTACGCTACTTCATGAATTGGAAGGTCAGAAATTCAAACCACAAAACAGCCTCCCGTGAAGTCCAGATAAGATCCACATGTTTGGTCAGGATTCTGCACTAGACTATCCTTTTAAACTCAGGGGGTTTCTATTCTCAAGGTTCTCAAAGCATCATGACTGTAAATTCTAAGCCAAATCTAATCATTCACCGCATCAAATTCACTGCATCAAACTACCCATTGAAATAATTTCCAACAAAAAGAGCTTACAGTATTGTCTTTGACAAAGCTAAAAGCTGCTATTACCAAGATTTTAAAATCATAAGGAACGGATGAATTCAACACTAAAAAGAAAACTTCTGTATACAGTTCCAAAGAGAATAAAGACTAACCAAGAGGAAAGAGGTGCTATTCAAAATTAAAACCAACAAACAGAGCCCCTACATAATGGTCTAATGCTGGGTAAGGAACCAAATGTTTAGTGTAATACCTCATGTACCTATTATTATCCACTTCCTTAACACTAGGTCTGTTATACCCCATGCTACAATCCAATTGATCCAGTACAAGCAAGCACAGAGAAAAAGAGTGGTAACCAACCAAATCACAACACCTACCGTACGCATCACATATAAATAAAAGGGAAGAATAGCAATTCTTCCTTGCTCATCTTTCTCGAACTTCATGAAATTAGAAGGGCTGAAGAAGCGGCGGCATTTTGGGCCTACTTGTTCCGTACATACAGAGGCAATATGGCAAAAATCTTCATAGTTCATCTATGTACAAAAGAGAACATGTGTCAGTTCACGTCACGGGATCAAATAATTAGACACAGACTGAGACTAGGTTTTCACATATTAGATTAAGACTAGGTTTTCACATATTAGACTGAGACTGCCATAAAACAGCAAACTATAGAATAAACAGTAAAAGGTTTCATTCACTGAGTGCTACAGTTGCGAGTTGAAGTTTTCATATGTTTTGTGACTATCACACATTGAACCAATGCGAATAGCGATTCAAAGTTTTTTAAGTAAAAATTATCTTTCCTTCTTTACATTTTCTGCTTCTAAAAACATGGCAAATGGTTTCGACATGATGTGGAAAAAACATGATACGAATATGAAAATATAGTTTCATGTCAATATAGAAAGATGAAAAACAATCCGAGTCGGGCCAATGAATCAGATATCAGATATCAACTGTTATAACATGTTAAATGAGATATATTGGCAATATTGACTCCTTCAAATATCGGTTTTTTCTGGCATACTGTTTCATTTTGGATTTTGAGTATATAAATCACTCCAAACTTAATACTTCAATAGTAACTTGGATTGTCAGACAGCGGAATCACTGTGTGAATCGCTTCTGATTGCATTCTAGTGAAAAGTACACCACAGCCGACAGGTTGAAATGAGGCTACATGTTAACTCATCTTATCTTCCTACTGGCAGGTGTATCACAGGATGCCAAAACCAGTTACCTTTTCAGCTCCTGTTGAATCATCAATAACACAGTTTTCTCTCAAGCAAACCCACATGGCATCCAAATCATCAGCGTTCAGCAGAAGATCCGATTGTTTCTGCATACAACGCAAATAGTACATCAAACCACATAATGAATACGAGATGAAACTAGAAACCAGACTCTAGCTTATTAACTTGCAGAACTTAGTGACATAGGCACACACAACCAAACAGAACATATCCTGCTGAATTAGATCAACGAACTAGTGCTGAAGGAGAGGAAAACCGGACACTCAACCTCTTCATCTCGAGGACCAACTTTGTCATAAATCTAAAGAACTTAACGGTCTCAGAGGCACAGAGCTCTCAACCTACACTTCACGCATTAAATTACTAGTTACTACAGATCAAAAACTAAATTGGTTTGTATGCTCCATCTTTCAAGTACTTGACATCAGACGATTTGCTCTTTTGCAGCATCTCAGTATCACCATATACAACCAGCATTTCACACACACACACACACAAAGACTTTACATCTAATGATGAAACTAGACTGGGGGAAAAGCGCTTTCGAAGGCTAGCTATTAGGTAGTGAAATCGTATAGCTAGCTATCATACACAAAGAAAGGTCCATTAGCACTTCACATCTTATATTTTTCAGGATAGAGAAGGCAACATCTATTGTTACCTTGATAAAATAAATGCTTAGAAGGATACTAATAGATGCAGCCCTAACTTTTCAGAACAGGTTGATAGTACAATAAGAAAGAAGGGGCTCACCTAATTGTTCCTTTCTTATCATTTTTCCCTTGTTTCTTTTAAAGGGCCAAGGTTGATGGATTTAGAAAGATGAAACCTAGATGAAAGTTTAAACTAACGCCACAATTCAGCCAGAGTCCAATTATTGACATACTGCTGCCAATAAGCCATTGATAGAAATCACTCCACTGCCATCGTTGATGTAAGGGGTTTTGTCACATTAACGCCCCAAATTATCCATAAGTCCAAAACACTAGTTAACAAGGTGACACTCATTCCATTTTAAAACAATCAACATACAAGGGATTTTGCAATCCAATTAACCAAAAAAATGTCAACTTTTTCCCCAACCATTATCTTATGGTCAATCAAGTTTCAAAATAAAGCTAGATAGCCCCACATCTGTGTCCTTTCCGCAATCACAGCCAGAGAAGGATGATTCATAAGGTGCAGCACTATCAATTACTATATCCAAAGTCCTAGAGAGAACTACCATACAATAATTTTACATAAAAAACAATAACTTCGAGAAACTTCAACTCTCTTGGAAAGAACCTGCTCTCATTTTCAAAAAATAAAAATAAAAGTTGCAACTACCTTTAGGAATCGATATTTTGCAAGCCTCTGAACTCTGTGACTGATAGATCCCTCTTCTGGTTTCTACTCAAGGAAAAAACAAGGCACGAGTGAATAAGCTTGCAGATTTCAAATCATTATATTGTCATAATTTATTGACAAAAACATAGAACGCGATTCAAAGGATCGAAAAGGGAGAATAACATGCTCTAAACTAATTTGAATAAGTATGAGAGAAACTGTGAGACTAGCCTTCTTATAGAAGGAGGGTATGGTACCCGCTTCTGCACTTTTTTGTTGCTTCTCCTTGAAAATATCAAGCAAGATTCTCTTTATTTCAAGTTCTACAGCCAAAAACAGAAAAAAAAATGTCAAACAGTCAGAACATTTATTGTCCATTCTCCTCATATCTTACTTAGAAGCTATCCTGCAATAGAAGCACTTTTTACATCCATATGCATGTACATGTTAATGGTAAGCAAGAGCATTCTACGACACAGACTAATTTCAAAGGCTTAATCAGCGGGACAATATGCCACAACACTGTGGTCCGTGGCATTGTCAAGACTCAAGTCTTTTGCAGTTAGTCCTGATGGCAAAAAGTTGGAAAGCAGCAATAGCATTTACTATTTACATATTCTTTGAGAGACAAGAACCTAAAAAAATCCAAATCACATAAGGAAGAAGTGGATGGCCAAAGCGATGGCATAAAGGTGTTTCTCATTGTAGTGATGCGTGAAAGAATGTGGGTAGCTGACGGACCCCATCAACTGGTACTAGAAATGGTTGTTCATACAATATGATTATACTCTACGTTAGTGCAATCACTCCAGGGTTTGACACAGAAGTCACGGTTATAACAACTGACTACTGACAAGCAATTCAAAAAATACGAAAAGGAAAAAAGAAAAAATTGGACGATAGAAAAATCTGACACTTGATACATACTCTTGTCTGGAAACATTTATCTTAGCCACCATAAGCCACAAGTATTACAACACATACCACTGCTTGAACCAAAGAGAAAAGGCATGATAATCAACATGAACTGAGACTGTAAGAACAGAAAATCATGTTCTTTGGGTGCTTAACTCAGTAAAGGGACAGATTACGTGACCGGAAAACAGGATGCCATCCTTATAATTCATCCTACATTTAGAATATCGGAAATCATCGTTATGCTTCCCTTCCAGAACAAAAATCAAACGCACATTTCTACTGGAAATGCAAATGCACACCGCACAAACAAAGGCCAAACCACCCTTTTCAACATGGCCAAGATACAATGTCATCCTTTCTCAGACTCACGACACGTTTGGCTAGGCGGATAAAAAGTGCTTACATCTTCTTAAGACTGATAGTGATAAGTTGTAGCTGATTGCAATTTTATGATTAGTAGTTTGACATTTGATAAAAATAACACCTTTTAAGTTATTCAGACGGTTTTGATTTTTCCGTTCAGGAGAAAAGCAGTTCCAATGAATCACCAGAAACCACAATTGAGCAACAAATACACTCCCACACAAATGTTAATACACATGCAAGTTATCAAGTGCAATGCGCGATGACAATTGAATAGAATTGGAATAGTACAGAATACGGACCCATTAGGGCTTCGGAACCGAGGCCGGTGCCGGGGCCGATGAAGCGTCGTAGGTTTCTGACCCAAAGCATAGACGACGACGGCGGGATCTTCCTCTGTCCTCCTCCGCCGCCGCCGCCGCCGCTCGGGCCGCCGAGTTCGACTCCCTCGCCGTCGCTGGAGCCGCTGTACATTTTCTAGAGGGGGAAATGCGAGAGGTTGGGATCTGATGGAAAACCCTAGAAATGAGACTGGGAGGAGAAAGCGAGAGAGAGACAGAGAGCAGAGAGCAGCGAAGCGTGGGAGGGCAGATCTGAGTGGTAGTTCTTGTTCATCCAGATTTTGTTTGTTACTCATCTCACCCTCCTCGTTGCCATCATCTTCCTTTGTCTAGATTCTTTTGGGTTTCTTTTGTTCAGTAAAATCCTTTTTCAGAGAAAAAAAGGAAATAAAATGGTTTGCAGAACAGAGCAACGTCAACAACAGATCAAGCGATTCGTCCCAATAAAATTATATCATTTTGATCCTCTATATATATATATATATATATTTTGAATTTAAAAAAAGTTCAAGGGCACTGGAACATTGTGACTACGAACTGTCGAAGAGCATTACTTGAGAGCTGCATCTCCATATTGCTCGATAAGGGCCTGAACAAAGCTCCAAGAGAAACAATCGTCTCAAAAACAAATTGTTTTAGATGACGAAGGGTAATGGCTAATGCTCGAACTGCTAAACCAGGCATAGTCATGATTATCACATCAGGCAATGCACCACAATCCCTGAAGCAGTTACAAGACATACGCTCCTTACGGATATTAGAGGTATGTCCGGCATAATTCACTAGCACCTACTCATATCAAGAAAATGTATAACAAATTAAATCAGCCATAGTATCATACATAGAGAGAGATTTCTTCATTCATTCACAACATAGTACAGACAGGGATATACAGAAAGACATCTTGGTTCAACCGGAAGCTATCAGGGAGCGTTATGCAACAAGTACTCCTATAAATTCCTGCTTCTCAATAGATCCATCAGGAATTTGGCTTCAACATAGTATTTATGTGGAATACTACTTAGTAATTTGCAAGCAAAAAGAGTAATTCATCTTTGCTAGTTCTTTCCTTTTTTGAAGGTAGTAACAGTCTAGGGATGTCTTCAATTTTACGAAGAGCATCATCGTACTTGTATGCTAATACTATGCTGGCTTGTGGTTCCGAAACGACCAAACCTCTCTTCATAAGAGATGGTCATTTGATTCAGAGCATCTTCTTTGCAGTCAGGTACTCATTTTCTTGGCATTTATCATCACAAGTCCATCATACAACACACAACACTATACTCTTGAGTCACGACACATGATTAATCTTGTTAGAGGTCTTATGTGTCTTGAAATTTACTTGAATGCAATAAATAAGGATTTTGTAACATTTTTTATACTAAATTTAGAAATACATATTTAATTTTTTTATTGTCAAAATAAATCTTATTAATTTTACACAAAATCATAATAAGTAGTTCATAAAAATTGTTAACTAGTTTTTTTTAAAGAAGAGAATCATTTTGACATAAAATATCATTTAAAATAGCTAATAAGAATCATTCATATATTTTCAAAATTTACAAAGATTATAAGTCACTGTTAAATAGTTCGGGGATTCATGACATATTAATTTCATAAATCTTTGTAAGTTTTAAAGAAAATCCATAATGTCTTCATAATTCTAATCAAGTTTTTAAAATGTTAATTTATAAGTAAAACAACTAATCCCTTAAAAAAATCATTAAATCTGATAGAGTATAGAATTTTCAATTAAAATCATTTCACATCTAATTCAGAACCAAGATTCGAAAGGTTTAAAAATGAAAGTTACTGTATTTGTTGTTTATCTTCCTCCGTAGTACGCTTCAGGGCTTCAAGGGAAG